>CAKNYM010049527.1:6886-33343 GCA_932195095.1 Andricus curvator
CCCCTTGGAACCACGCAGATATGACTTTGTCAAAAAATAATGTTTTTGAGAATTTCAAAGTAACAATAGAGTCTCTGATTTTTGAGCTCCCCGAAAACACATACTTTGATTTTTGGGCTCCAACCCTTACCGGTAAAAATCAACCCCTTGGTACCACGCAGATATGACTTTGTCAAAAAATAATGTTTTTAAGAGTTTTAATGTATCAATAGAGTCTCTGATTTTTGGGCTCTTCGAAAATACATACTCCGATTTTTCGGCTCCAACACTTAACGATAAAAATCTGATTTTTGGGCGTGTGTATTTTCAAGGAGCCCAAATATCAGAAAGTCTAGCCACGATAAGGGTTAACGATAAGGGTTGAAGCCCAAAAATCAGCACGGGTATTTTCGAGGAGCCCAAGAATCAAAATCTCTACCCACACTGTAAAATTCTGAAAAAAGATTATTTTTTGACAAAATCATATCTGCGTGGTACTAAGGGGTTGATTTTTAACTTTAAGGGTTGAAGCCCAAAAATCAGAGTGGGTATCTTCGACGAGCCTAAAAATCAGGGACTCTAGCCACATGGTAAAATTCTAAAAAAGGTTATTTTTTCACAAAGTCATATCTGCGTGGTTTCAAGGGGTTGATCTTTAACGATAAGGGTTGGAGCTCAGAAATCCGAATGGGTATTTTCGAGGAGCCCAAAAATCAAAGCCTCTATCTACACTGTCAGATTCTCAAAAAGATTATTTTTTGACAAAGTCATATCTGCGTGGGTGAAAGGGGTTGATTTTCAACGTTAAGGGTTGGAGCCAAAAAATCGAAGTGAGTATTTTCGAGGAGCGCAAAAATCAGAGACCCTAGCCACAATGTAAAATTATAAAAAAGATTATTTTTTGACAATGTCATATCTGCGTGGTAACAAGGGGTTGATTTTTAATGTTGAGGGTTGGAGCTCAAAAATCGGAGTGGGTATCTCCGATGAGCCCAAAAATCATAGACTCTAGCCACATTATAAAATTCTGAAAAAGATTATTTTTTGACAAAGTCATATCTGCGTGGGTGAAAGGAGTTGATTTTTTCCGTTAAGGGTTGGAGCCCAAAAATCGAAGTGTGTGGTTTCGAGTAGCCCAAAAATCAGACACTCTATTTTTACTTTAAAATTCCTAAAAACATTATTTTTTGACAAAGTCATATCTGCGTGGTTCCAAGGGGTTGATTTTTAACTTTAAGAGTTGGAGCCCAAAAATGGGAGTCGGTATCTTCAAGGAGCCCAAAAAACAAGGTTTCTAACCACACTGTAAAATTCTGAAAAAGATTATTTGTTGACAAAGTAATATCTGCGTGTTTCCAAGGGGTTGATCTTTAACGATAAGGGTTGGAGCTCAGAAATCAGCATGGGTATTTTCGAGGAGCCCAAAAATCAAAGTATCTATCCACACTGTCAAATTCTCAAAAAGATTTTTCGTTGACAAAGTCATATCTGCGTGGGAGAAACGGGTTGATTTTTAACATTAAGGGTTGAAGCCCAAAAATCGAAGTGTGTGATTTCGAGGAGTCCAAAAATCAGACACTCTATTGTTACTTTAAAATTCCTCAAAACATTATTTGTTGACAAAGTCATATCTGCGTGGTTCCAAGGGGTTGCTTTTTAACTTTAAGAGTTGGAGCCCAAAAATCGGAGTGGGTATCTTCGAGGAGCCCAAAAAACAAAGTCTCTAACCACACTGTAAAATTCTGAAAAAGATTATTTTTTGACAAAGTCATATCTGCGTGGTGCCAAGGGGTTGATTTTTAACTTTAAAGGTTGGAGCCCAAAAATCAGAGTGGGTATCTTCGAGGAGCCCAAAAATCAAAGACTACAGCCACATTCTAAAATTCTCGGAAACATTATTTTTTGACAAAGTCATATAAACTTGGTACCAAGGGATTGATTTTTACCGGTAAGGGTTGGAGCCCAAAAATCGAAGTCTGTGTTTTCGAGGAGCTCAAAAATCAGAGAATCTATTGATACTTTAAAATTCTTGAAAACATTATTTTTTGACAAAGTCATATCTGCGTGGTTCAAAGGGGTTGATTTTTAACGTTAAGAGTTGGAGCCAAAAAATCGGAGTGGGTATTTTCGAGGAGCGCAAAAATCAGAGACTCTAGCCACAATGTAAAATTCTAAAAAAGATTATTTTTTGACAATGCCATATGTGCGTGGTACCAAGGGGTTGATTTTTAACGTTGAGAGTTGGAGCCCAAAAATCGGAGTGGGTATTTTTGAGGAGCCCAAAAATCAGAGACTCTATTGTTACTTTAAAATTCTCAAAAACATTATTTTTTGACAAAGTCATATCTGCGTGGTTCCAAGGGGTTGATCTTTAACGGTAAGGGTTGGAGCTCAGAAATCAGCATGGGTATTTTCGAGGAGCCCAAAAATCAAAGTCTCTATCCACACTCTCAAATTCTCAAAAAGATTTTTTTTTGACAAAGTTATATCTGCGTGCGAGAAAGGGGTTGATTTTTGCCGTTAAGGGTTAAAGCCCAAAAATCGAAGTGGGTATTTTCGAGGAGCCCAATAAAAGCCCAAAAATACGCCGGGAATAAATTTGTGAAAAATTCAAATTTTTTAAGGGGGTTGATTTTTGAACTTAAGGTTTGTTTTGGTGGAAATTTTTTTGCGGATTCCAAGAGCCTTAAGGGAGCCCAAAATTCTGAGCTATGAAAAATCCCGAAATTATGTTTTTATTTTCCTTCACATTTTTGATTGCCACTATTTTGATTCATAATCACATTCATATACGAGTTTAAGTTCAATTATTATTTAGTATGTAGATATTGTTAGGTTATGCTAATTGTATAACCACCGATCAGTGTTTGTGTGTAATGCATTTCACATGTATATTCCTGTTCTTTAAAGGGCTCTTTAGCCCTAGGGATTTTCGAAATAAATACAAAATACAAGCCAACCAGTATTCTCTACGTAATGTGATTGTCCAGCATTTTAAGAAATATAGTTTTTCATAAGACTAGTGAAACAAACATTTTCATTGCTATCAATTTCAATAGCAATAACTTTATATGTTGCTTCTTCAAACAAATAACAGATAGCTTTAGAAACCTACGTAGTGTCACTTTGAGTCTTTTAACTTACACTCAAGTCTTGCTCCTTGAGTATATGGTTTTAAATGAAGTCCCAGTCGTTCTTTATATGGTTTCGAATAAAGACGTTTTCCCAAGAAAATGGGTTACGTTGCTACATTGTGACGTTTGCGTTCTTCAAGCTGTCGTTTTACAGCATTTAAATCATTGACAGCTATAGATATTCCCGCACCTTCATCAGCTATCGCTCCAGTAGCACTTAGCCCAGAAAAGATGGTTACAAGAAAGGGTAGAAAACCACCCAATTTCTTTGGAACTGGTAAAATGCGAGGTTTGTTTACATTTATTTCTGCACTCACCTTTTTTACGGATACTCGTACGCCTCTAAGAGAAGATTTAATGTCAGCTTGTGCATCATTGCTTGGTATCATTGATTTTGTAGCTACTGTAACGATTATTCTGAGTGTAGTGAGTACAGAACTGTATGCCCTCGGATCAAGTTTTTTGCGTAACTGTATCCTGTGTTGTCTTTCCATGATTTCGCGCTTTTTTTCTGAATGCCTCTCTCTCTCGACTCAAAAATTCGTCATACGCTATTAAATCGTCTAGTTCTTTAATTACGCGAGTATTTGTATTAAGAAATGAGTCCATTTCGTACGTCTCATTTCTTATACTTCTGTCCCTATTGAATTGTTCCCCTTCTATTTGTATGGTCATTTCTGGAATTTCTATTTTTTCTCGTGTCTATTCCTTCGGGAATGAGGATTGGTACAAATGGTGGGTAACAACAGTTGGGCGCCAAGTTGTAGGCAACTGCCCGGACATTGGCTGCAATATTTGGAAATGGGAAAAAGAGGGAAGCTGACAGAAGGTTTAGTCAGTGATAACACCAGATATTATTCAGAAATACGGTTTATTCACTAACTTGCAGTGTTGGGGCACCAGCCCAGGCTTGACAAATAGCTTGAGATAGAAGAGCGTCGGCGTCTTAGATCTCAGCGTCGGCGTCCTCAAACGTCAGGATGTCACCTTCACTTCTGGGGCACACACTTGGTTATCAAGCGGTACCTCGCGTTACGCGATTAGATAGCAAAAATGGCAATCGGTGTTCGACGTGCTGTTTATCAGGTTTTCGGGACTCGTCGGGCACGACCGAAATTTATCGGGTCTCAAACCTTTGGGCCCAGCTCAGGGGGTGGGATAAGTTAGGGTCCTGATGTAACTTCACGTTACAGCAGGGATGCCTTTCAGGCCATCAGCCAGTGAAAGCTTGGCACCTCTCTTTCTTTTCATTCTCCTTGGCTATGATGTTTTTGTCAGCTGGTGCCGAAAATTCGATAACGAACATGGTTCGCTTCTCGAAGCCAAGGAGAACTATGTCAGTCCTTGATTACGCAACAGAAAGAATTGTCGAGAATATGAAGTTCCAGTATATCCCGCACTCCACATTCTCGATAATAGACTCTATTTCCCTAGGAGCGTTTAGCGGAACGGTATTAAGACACATGCCATATGACAGAGATGGTAATAAAGCACTCTTAGTGCCGCATTGTGCCTTTGGATGTAGATTGTTCCTGCATGAGTTGGAAAACTAGATAGTATGTGTCCTAGATGTTCGGGGTGTGCATGACATGCTCTGCAGCTATTATCGAGAATGTCTTGGCTCAAAATGTGGCGACGGTATGCTGAAGTGGAAATGACACAGTCTTCACATGCCAAAATAAAACCCTCCATGCCCGACTTCAATCTGGGTCATTTAAGGAAGGCAAGCGTTAGCTCATACGACATCGACTGATCCTCTACATTTCTGTGGAAGATGCCGTGCATCCTCTTGTCGAGGAGCTGTTCACGGAAGTTTTTCTCCTGTGCTTTCTCAATTCGGGCTTTCAGGAGTGAGTACTCGAGATGGATAAGATTTGATGCATTTTGCTCACCCCTGATATTGAACTCTAGGTCGAGTGTTTCAGTAGCATCCTCCGCTACTTTGTACAGAAACGCTCCTTTGCCCACTGCTTCGTGCTTCCTGACCATTCTAAAAAGAGGGTCTCGTCCATTTTCGAATAGATGTGGTGTACCCAGAATAATCCTGTTATGAAGACATTCAGGATTCAGTATTCTGCGACCACCTTGACAGCGTGAGATGTAGAGTCGCCGAACAGAAGACGTAAGGCGCATGCTTTTGTTCATGTGCATAACCTTTCGTGTTCCGATATCAAGCGATCTGATCTCGTCCTTCGTCCATGGAACCACTCCAAATGAATAGAGTACAAACGGGACGGCAAGCATGTTCATTGCAGATACTGTGTTCCTCGCCGAAAGTTCAAAAAACCAAGTCTGTCGAATAAGACGTTTGTATCTGCTTCGGAGAGTATCCTTTATAGATGTAACATCCTGAATGCGGCTCTGTGGCATGCCCAGGAATGTATAGGTCTCTCCAGCGCCAAGGTGTCGTATAGCGCTTCTGTCGGCGAGCTCAGGATCTTCTGGGATGCCATTAAGTTTTCCTCGTTTGAAATAAACCTTGGCGCATTTGTCTAACCCCAACTCCATTCCAATCTCCTGAGAGAATTCCTCGACAATCCTCAGACCTAGTTGTAATTGCTCTTTATTTTTAGCATAGATCTTAAGATCATCCATGTAAAATATATGAGTGACATTATGCTTTCGATTTCCAGGTTTTTCCGCAAAAGTGCACTTCGGAATGTCGAAGTGCGAGAGATAGTGGCAAAAATGTGAGGCAAAAGAGAAGCGGGCTCATGGTGTCGCCCTAAAAGACACCTCTCTGAAAGGTGACATTGTTAGTTGTCACACGGTGTTTTCCAGATGTGATAGTAAATCTGGTTTTTCAAAGCGGCATCAATCTCTCTATGCACCTCACGATGTGCGGATGAACCTTTAAGCTATTCAACAGGGAGATGATAAGTCCATGGGAGGTCGAATTGGAAGCTTTTCCGTAATAAATCCAGGCCATCGATAGGTTGCACTAAAAGGATGCTGCGTCTTTCCAGACACATATATCGATGAGGAGGTTCTCCCGACATCCCGCTACGCCTTTCTTTGAACCGCGTTGCTCGCACATTTCTTGCCACACAGGTCCGATTGTCCAAACAATTCTATCATTCAGGATAGCTGTGAAGTTCTTATACAGTGTGTTCAGATAAGTGATTGGCCTGTAATTCCTCGGGCCGCTTAATTCTTGTTTCACCTCTTTGGCAGTGATAGTTTGGCATTCTTTCTCAGATGCTATGAGGGAATTGCACAGCTCCTTGAAGCTATTCATGTCTTTAAGTCTTTTTTCACGGGATGTTGGACTTCGTAGACTCCTCTCCAGAGTGCTTCGACCTCTTCTAGTTTGGGCGGATGGTCGACAGTAACTGGAGGATCATGAAAGAGACGAGATGGCTCAGAGAAAAACAATTGGTTTTCTCTGACCCACCTCAGTCAGCAGGTTTGAATTGTTAAGTGTCTGATAACGGATCCGCAGTTCGCGCGCAAACTGTCGAACTTTGGCGGTGAAATTTCTGCCAGATGTTATGTAGTCAAACACACTCTGAATGCGGGGCGCGTACTGTCTCGCTCACCCTATCTTCGTGGGGTGTTGATGCATTCGCCTTTTGGTCTTATGATCAGCCGTTGCTTTTGTTTTACGATTTGTGTCCGCCAATACTCTCGCTGCATTATACACGCCACAATTGATAGACCAGAGGTCGGATTCTTCGGAAAAATCTTCACGGAGCTCGACATCCAGTTCAACCAGATCTTTAGGCTTGAGAGAAACCTGGATGTTGATGTTTCTCTGGGTCCTGAAGCATCGCTCTTCCTCTATTGGATGCCTGCTCTCGGTTGGTCTCAGTGTCGCCTCTCTTTGTCTGTGCTTGTTCTGGCTGCATTAGAGTGGGCGCTCCGCTTACATAGCCTCTAACCGGTGGTTTCCGGCATGGTTTCGCAGACGTTGGTGTGAAAAGTGCGAGAGCTCTGGGTGTTTCTGACACCACAGAGTATGCAGTCGTGCTATGTAACCTTCTCGTTCAGGGGCCATACTGGTATCGTAGCATTCTAGCAGGTCGTCATTGAGTCGATCCGTGATTTTGAAAGAATCAAAGGATTTTTTATTTCATTAATTAGAAAAAATTTCAAAGGATTGGAAATATTTTAGGGTGTTTGAAAAATTGAAAGGGATTTTCAAGAGCTCAAAAGAATTAAAGAAATTCCAAAATATTTTGAAGGATTTCAAATATCTTAGGGTATCTTGAAAGATCCTGAGAATTTTTTAATTGACTTCAGTAATTTAATGTCACTCATATGATTTGAATCATTCTATGGTACTTTAAAAGATTCTAAGGCATTTTCAAGAGCTTTAAAATGTTTTAATGGATTTCAAAAGTGTCTAAGGACTATTTAATTGGTTTCAGATTCAGGAATTGACATATTTTAGAGTACTTAAAAAGATTCTAAAGTATTTTCAAGAGATTTGAAAAAATTTTCACGTGGTATTGTATCAAAAAGTTTCCTAAAATTTTCAAAAATATAGATCGAAGTTATAGGACCTATTCCAGGTTTTAGGGTATATTAATAGATTCCAAGGAATTATCAATTAATTTCGATAACCTGATAGGATGTGAAATTATTAAAAATATTTCCAGCTACTTCAAAAGATTCCGAAGCACTTTCAAGAGATTTACAAATTTTAAGGCATTCCAAAAGATTTTAAAGTTGTTGAAATATCTTAGGGTATTTTAAAAATATTTCAGTAATTTGATGTCATTCGAATCTTCCTCTTTCTTCATTTATTAATTACTTGTCTCTAATGAGCCAAAGAGGAGGTAGTTTGGAAATCTAATTGTGATTTGTGAATCTATGTCATGCTCTGTTTGCATGAAATTATTCATAAGAAAGTAGATTTAATTTCGATCTCAAATTTTAAAAAACGATTCTAAATATTTCAGGACTTTATAAAAGATTCCAAGGCACTTTGAAAAGTTACAAAAAAATGTCTAGAAATTTGCAAGAATTTGACTGATTTTAAGGTATTTGAAAAATTTGCATGGGGTATTAAATTTTCCTGGAATTTTTGAAAATATGGAACGATTTTGTAGGGCCTATTATGATATCTCGAAAAATCCAAAGTCTTTTTATAAGATTTCCGAGGACTTCAATGATTTCAAGGGATTTTGAAAGCTCACAAGTTATTTTGATAAATTTTCCAGGATTTCACGTAATATCATCAGATTTCAAGGTATTATCAAAGATTTCCAAGAATTTGAAAGATTTTAGGATATCTTAAAAGATTCCAAGGAATTTTCAATTAATTCAAAGCATTTGAAATATTTGAGGTATTTTTAAAAACTAAAGGAATTTCTAATAGCTTCAATCAATTTCAAGGAGTTCTAAAAGATTTCAGAGCATTTCACATATCTGAGGGTATTTTAAAAAATTTCAGGGGATTTTCAAGAGCTTTACAAAGTTTCAAGTGACTTCAAGAGCTTTCAAAGAATTTGAAATATTTTAAGGCATTCTCAAAGATTCAAAAGTAATTTATAATTAAAATTTTGAATTAACATGAAATTTTTTTATTAATTTCTTATTTTATGATATTTTAAAACATTTCAAGAAGTGTCGTCAGATTTAATAGAATTTCGCGAAATTTCATTTCGAATTCAACCTGGATTCTTATAAATTCTTTTAAATTCTGCAGATTTTTCTGGATTTTTGTTTAAATTCACGTGAATTCTTCAAAATTCATTCATTTCTACTTAGGTCAAAGTATTTTTTCTATTTCTTTTTAGTTTTTCTTTAATTCATCTTGCAGTTGGCACTTCATCAAATTCTTTTGAATTTTCTAGAATTTTCTTAAACTCATTTCAAACTTACTGAATTCAGTGCATTTTTTCATATTTTTTTATTTGTTTTTGATTCACTTGTATTTTTTTCAATTTATTATTTTCAATCTTTCTGAATTTAAATTGAATTGTTTTGAAGTCTTATGAAATTATTCTGAATTCTTAAAAATTTACCTGAAATTATTATAAATTTGATCGAGTTCTTTGAAATTCTTTTAAATTCAAAAGCACATTGACCACGTTATGAATCTACATTACTCACTGTAAGTCACTTTTTGGGTTGAGAATTAATCGGTTCAGGTAACTTTTTTGTTTAAATATGTCACTTTTTCACTTTTTTCAAGCAAATGAGACTGTGGCAGGCTAGCAATTGAAAATTTCTAAATTGAAATTCGTTTTAATCCTATTATGAAAGATTATGTTTGTGAAAAGTTACAAGTTTATAATATTGGGCTTTAAATAATAATTCCCAGGGAATTTTGAAAATGAAGTTTTGCTGAAACCCTGATAATATACAGGGTGTTTTTTTTTAACTTGAGACAACGAAATATCTCAAAAAATACGCATCCTACGGAAAAAATGTCTGGAATAAAAACTTTTTATTTTCGAGGGGGAAAAAAGATTTGCTAAAATTTGCCCCACCCCCACCCCCACAGGAGGCAGGGGTGTGTGTAACTTTGTAATTTCGAATGGCAACCCCAATTTTTTATCACAGATTCAGATTCTCCTTTACGAAATACGTAAGTTTTATTCGGAAAATTTGTTTCGATTTTCGATAGATGGCGCTGCAATTTCGAAAAATGAAATTGTTGACACTACTTTTAGCTCTACCCAGGAATAACGACGCGGACGTAGTAGTTGTCTATTCCCTTCGGGGTGCTTAATTTCGGTGAGTCCCCTTGCCTCTCACCATCCATCGGGGTGCTTGAACTTTTGGCAACGGGACAGTAAAAGTGATAAAACTGTCCAAAACCATTCCCGAATGCAGTTGGTTGACGACAGACGATTTTGGATGTAGACATTACATATCATCGAGTCTCCACTGTCTACAATCCTCGAGGTCATTCCGGCCGAGCGATAACCGCGTCTGTCCGTGCTTAACGTTTATTCATTAGGAAGGTTGATTGTGTTCATTTGATTTGGGTGTGTTGGTTGCTTTCGTTTCGGTTATTGTTGTTGGTCACGTTCGTTTGAGTTGGTTTGGGTGTCGTTGTATTTCCTCATTACCTTACTTCATTACTTTTACCATGGAAATTCTATCTCAGCAACAGAAGATTGAAATGATTCTCATTTATGGAGAAAGTGGCAGGAATATCAATTATGCTCTCACGCTTTATGCTCAACGCTTTCCAGAAAGTGTTCCTTCACGCGCTTCTTTTTACCGGGTTGTCCGAAACTTCATCACTGACGGAAGTGTACAACCGAAAAAAAGGAAGCATCAAGTAACAGTTACTGGAGTTGATAATGAAATTGCAATTTTAGCTGCAGTCACTCATGACCCTCATGTTAGTACTCGACAACTAAGCCGCGATTCCGGAATGTCTCTATCCAGTGTTTGGAAGGTATTAAAACGTAATAATTATCATCCGTAATTTCACTGCATCAAGAACTTCATGGCAATGATTTTCAGAACCGAGTGACATTTTCTCAATGGACGGTTCAGCAGATACAAGGAAACCCGAATTTCTTTTTTCTAGTACTCTTCACAGACGAGTCGTCTTTCACAAACCATGGTAACGTTAATCGGCACAACATGCATTATTGGAGTGTAGAAAATCCACATTGGTTGCGTGAAGTTGAGCATCAGCGTCCATGGTCCGTGAAAGTTTGGTGTGGAATAATTGGAGATCAACTTATCGGTCCGTATTTTATTGATGGAAATTTTAACGGTGAAAAATATCGTAACTTTTTAGAAAATCAACTTCCAATATTGCTGGAAGACCTAAGCTTGGAAGTGCGACACAACATGTGGTTTCAACATGACGGTTGTCCAGCACATTATGCGGCAATCGCGAGGGAAGTACTCAATCGCGAATTCAATGGACGATGGATCGGTAGAGGAATTTCAGTAAATTGGCCTGCCAGATCGCCAGATCTTACGGCGCTGGATTTCTATTTGTGGGGTTATCTAAAGAATCGCGTGTATCAAGAAGTGCCCACAACTCGTGATAACATGATCGAGCGAATCAGGTCTGCTTGTGCACAAATATCACCAGACACAATTCGCAGTTGTGTGGAATCTTTCAAAGCTGGGATTAACAAGTGCATCGAAGTGCGAGGACACCATTTTGAGCACTTATTGTAAAATAATTAATCGATATCAAGCATCCCTGTGGTGAGAGGCAAGGGGACTCACCGAAATCAAGCACCCCGATGGATGGTGAGAGGCAAGGGGACTCACGAAATTAGGCAGCCCGAAGGGAATAGACAACTACTACGTCCACGTCGTTATTCCTGGGTAGAGCTAAAAGTAGTGTCAACAATTTCATTCTTCGCAATTGTAGCGCCATCTATCGCGAATCGAAACAAATTTTCCGAATAAAACTTACGTATTTCGTAAAGGAGAATCTGAATCTGTGATAAAAAATTGGGGTTACCATTCGAAATTACAAAGTTACCCCCACCCCTGCCTCCTGTGGGGGTGGGGGTGGGGTAAGTTTTAGCAAATCTTTTTTCCCCCTCGAAAATAAAAAGTTTTTATTCCAGACATTTTTTCCGTAGGATGCGTATTTTTTGAGATATTTCGTTGTCTCAAGTTAAAAAAAACACCCTGTATATATATATATATATATATATATATATAATTTAAAGAAAAAGTTAAACAACCATCGCAGGGTCCCACGAAGAGCAACTGCCATCCAGCAAAATGTCAATAGCCCCCAGTAGCACCGCGGTAAATCACACCTATGGCCACGTCTCACAACCGTGAGATGGGTGGTCATAGGCAACGACAAAATCACAACGACAGGCCTGCGAAACCCTCGTGTGGCTTGAGGATGTTATATGCCTTGGCATATTTTTGGCACGCGGGTATGGCTTGAAGGTTACGAACCAGTGATAGATTCGCACCTCCGAGAGCACCTATGTTACAATTACTTGTACGGAATATTTTGGGTACAGTCGTTGTAGCTCTCTTTTAAGGTCTTGATACCTCTCCTCTTTTTCTTTCTCCTTTGCAGTGATGTTGCATTCGGACGGAGCCGAGAATTCGATCACGAATATAGTTCGTTTCTCGAAGTCTTGGAGAACAATGTCAGGCCTCGAGTGCGCAACGGAGACTGCTGCCCGAAAATCGTAGTTCAGGAAAAATTGGCACTTCTCGTTTCGGACAATCGACTCTATCTCCTTTGGATCGTTCGGCAGGGCAGGGTCGCGGCCAACACCGTAAGAGCGACAAAGATGGTAATAAAGCACTCTTAGGGCCGCATTATGTCTATAGATATACGTCGTTCCCGTGTGGGTCGGACACCCTGATAGTATGTGTTCTAGGTACTCAGCGTGTGCATGACACGCTCTGCACCTATCACTGGGAACTTCTTGACGTAAAATGCGCTCACGGTATGCTAAGGTGGAAATGACACCGTCCTGGCATGCAAAAATAAAACCCTCTGTACCTGAATTAAGCCCTGATGATTTGAGGAAAGCAAAAGTTTGCTATATATATATATATATATATATATATATATACTAATGAAACCAGGGTGACCGCAGATGAGGGAAGCTTTGGAAATCAGGGAAAAGTCAGGGATTTTGAAAAAATGGCAGAAGTGAGGAAATTTCTGTAAGAAGAATTTTAAGTCTCTATCAAGAATAATTAGGGCTGCCAACAGTCACTTTCCGAATTTTATTGAAATCATTTAGAATATTTCAAAGGATCCTAAGACATTTTTTTAATATATTTTAATAATATTAAAGGATTTTGAAGATTTAAGATTTTATTGTATGTAATTCCAAGGAATTTTCAAGAGCTTTAAAAATTTTCCAGCAATTTAAAAATATTTCAGAGAATTAAAAATATTTTAAAGCATTTTTAAAGATTTTAATGCACTTTCAAGATATTTTAATTTTTTAATGAATTTTTAAGGCTTTGAATGACTTTAAGAGCAATAAACCAATTTTTCTGGGGTCTTAAAGAATTTTTTAAACCTTAAGAATATATAAAACTATTTCATAGGACCTGCAAGGTTTCAATATATTTTAGAATATATTAATCAATTCTATGATATTTCCGGAGATTCCAATGACTTGAATGGATTTTAAAAGCTCTCAAGGTATTTTAATACATTTTTCAGTATTCAAGGAAATATTATGAAATTTCATACAATTTCACGGAACTTTATAATACTTTAATGTATTTAAAATTTCGAATTCTTCAGCATTTAACAAATTCTTTTGAATTTCCTTGCCAAAAACATAAGCTTTCAACAAAACTGTTGAATGTCCAACTAAATATTTAAATTCTCAATCAAAAAGATGAATTTGCAAACAAGAAGATTAATTTTCTATCCGGGAAAAAGAATTTTAAATAAAATATGTACATACATTTTAACCCACGTATTTGAATTGTCAACTAAAAAGATTAATTTTCTAACAAAAAAGAAGAAATTGAATAAAAGATACAAATTTCCACATAAGTACTTTAAACAATGGATGTGATATTAGTTCAAATTTGATTTGATGAATTTTCAGCTTATATTTTTTCGCTTCGAATTTTTGTGTGTGCATAAATGGTTGAATTTAAACCCAATAAGATAAAGTTTTAACCACAATGGAGCAGGTAAATTTGAAACTTCAATCTTTTTACACATGGAAGATATTATCTACAGTTTAAAACGATAATTGAACAATGATCACGAGGAAGAATTTAATACAAAATTAAAATATCAGATGAAAACAATGCTTCATAAACATAGTACATAAAAAGCGACGTAAGTCCGACGATGTAAACCAAATACTTTCTGCAACGTTTCTGTGTTATTACTTATATATAACATATGTGCATTTATAAAATAAAATTCATACTTTATACTTTCAATCATTTTATGAAAAATATTTTACATACATTTATGTCAATATAAAAAATCCATGTAAAATTAGACATGTTCTACAAGTACAGTCGCAGAATATATCAGGGAGAGAATATTTTGTTTGAGTAAATTATGCGATACGTTAAAAAAAATTATTTGAAAAAAAATCAAAAACAGATTTTCGCAGAATGAAAAAATTTTATTTTTTGAAATTTTTGTGTTTATTTGGCTTTTAATAAGAAGGAGGCTGTAACGTTTATAAATGCCGGGAAAGTTAAATCGACAGGATAATTTTCTTCTTATGATAAAATATTTTACTTATTTTTACGTAAACAACAACACATAAGATAAAAATGTTCACATAAAAATGTTCACGTACAAAAAAGTCATAATAAAATACGATGGCAGAATTCACCCACAAATAAATTATGGGAAATCATTACTCCTTTTACAGAGAACACTTGGAGGCTACAGACATCATCCTGTGGTACGTTCTAATTATTTAATACAAATATATTCTAAAATTAATTAAATATAAATAACATAGAAGAAATAAGTATTTGGTATTTGTATGTATCTTCATAATTTGAATTTTCTACGTAATTAAGTGTATATAGTTAAAGATTAAATTGCTCAAATCTCTGTAGGCTTTGAGGTTCACATTCTCATAGTGACACTCGCGCTACGCGCTCGATTTCTAAAACTTTCTCAATCATAGATGATGAGAATGTAATAAATTATAACAAGTTTGTATCTATTTTTTGGGTGAACAACTTTTGTCTGTCAATTTTTTTTACTTATTGTCGTTTTTCCACAAATTTTATGATTTTTATTTTTAATGTTATTTTTTACGATTAAAAACAATACTATGCGTCCTATCAAAAATGTGTAGATGTGTTATAGGTGCACAATATTTGTTTACTAATTTTTTTCGTAGCTTGCGTCATTTTTTCCGAAATTTTATTTTTTTATTTTCAATTATACTTTTCACGATTAAAATCAAAACTACGCGTTCTTTCACAAATTTATTGATAACCAATTTGTATCTCTTTTTCATGTGAAAAACTTTTCTCTATTTATTTTTTTCATAGCTTGTCTCGTTTATCCAAAAATTAAATTTTTCATTTTTAATATTGTTTTTTACAAATAAAACAAAAACTACGCGTCTTATCAAAAAATAATTAATAACAAATTTTTAGATCCTTTTTGGTATCACAATTTTTTTCAATTCATCTTTTTTTGTATCTTGCATAGTTTGTACCACAAATGGAATTTTTGATTTTTCATTATTTTTTGTGCGATCAAAATTTGAATTTTCGATTTTTCAAGAAAATTCAAAAAGTTGTTATGATAATCTTCTTAGGCTGTGAAAAAGCAACGTTTTTCGTATCTAGATTTTTTTTTTCATTTCGTGCATTATTTGGCTAAAAATGTTCGTTTTCGATTGATTTTTCAAATTTTGTAAATGCTATAACTCTGATAATTTTTTTTTATCGAGAAAATTTTTTGGGATGAATTTTTCGGCTTTCGAATTACTATGAAAACCCGTACGTAAAATTTTTACATTTCAAAAAAACTGTTATCAAAGATTTTGAAAATGTTCTAACTTTTTGGATTTCTATCCAAAATGGCTGGTGAACGATTTCGTCCTTTCTTTTGAGACCTATAAAAAGTGTGCCAAAGCTCGATTTGATCCGTTCAGTTTTTTGGGAGCAACTAAACAGCGGTAAATCATACCTATGTACGGTGAGCCTCAACCAACCTTAACCGAAAGGTCCTTGAAATTAGATCATCTTTGTTGAATATTGCTTTACGATGCCATACAAGTATTTTCTATTCAAAATAAAAATCCCACTTGAAAAATGTTGTTTCGATTTTCGATTTTTTTTTAAATTATTATTTTTTTATAATTTTTTGTTTAAGTTAGGAATTATTCAATGTAATACTTGAATGAAAAAAGTCTCATAAAAAATATTTTAGAATGATAACTGTGGAACATGTGTTAATTTTCATGTAATTAAAATGAATTCTTCAGTAAATACGCTCGCCACGAAAGAATTGTTTTTGAATCGTAGAGCAGTGTTTATTTTAAAGTAATGAGGCGTCTACGGCGAAATGTTGTACTGGATTTAGCGCAGTGTTTTTTTTCTACTTTTAAATCCTTGACAGAAAAATTGGTTACTAGATTTAGCACAACGTTTGACGTTTTGTTCCATCGGGTTATAATTTTGATGTGATTTTTGTAGAACACATTTGTATAATGTGGAAAACAGTGATCTAAAAAATGTGAATCAACCAGATTTTTCCCAGTTCGAAAATTGAATTCTAAAGAAAGAAATCGAAGCAAAGTGTAATTGTCGGCTGTGTGTAATAGCTAGATCGTCTTCTCTTAATACGAGTACTTCTAAGAGTGATACAATTTCAACACACGCTATAAACCCTTTTGCCGCTATTCCGAAAAATAATGCAGGTGAGTTTAAATTATTTTTGTTATTAATAACTCACTGTTTAATCAATTTAATTTTCATTCTACTATTTATCTATATTTACCGATTTCAGTCAAATCTACATCTTCTAGCGAGCCGATCCAGGAGAAAAGCTGTAAACTTTGCTTAACTGTTATTGGAAAAGGAAAGCCTAAAAAATGTGCTACATCAAGTCGGATTCAAAATATGAAGCAGCTTTTATTAGAATCTCCGTTGAAGGGAAGAGAACTAGTAATTTCCGCTGTAATAAAAGGTAAAGTGCAAGAAAATGGAAATAACACAATATCACTTTCTCAACATGAAAGCGGTAAACCTCCCCAAATTTTAATCCACCCTCAAACTCAGAAAAATACCAAAATTAACCATGTTGACCAGCCGCTAATTTCTGCACAAGATTCGACACTAATACAAACCAATCTCAACCTCACTCAAAGAAAAACACGTGGCATCGCTACTGCACTTTAAACAGCTACCGAGAATAAAAAATTGATTGAAAGTAATTTAAAAAGATAGTAGTCCGCTGTAAATCACAGTGTTGATTCTTTTTTCGAAGCTAGGATTTTCGATTTAATTGATGTTAAAGCTAACTTTCACTCTGATGTCGCTCAGTTAGTTGTATACTGCAATGATTTATCTGGCTTGATTCAGTACATTAAAGGAAAACGAAATGTGACTGAAACGCACTTGAAATTTGGTTTGAACAGTGGAAGAGAGTTCTTGAAGCTGTGTCTTTCCGTGCAGTGTGTAGATAAAAATATAGAAACACCTGCTCATGTACGTCAAACGTACGAAGATGGAATAGCAGCTAAGAAATTCAAGGACTCTGAAGTAAAAAAATTGTTTATGCTGGCATTGGCTCAAAATACTCAAGAAAACTACGAAAACGCATCAAAGTTGTGGTTTGCAGTACAGATAAATAATTTTCCCGGAACAGTTGCATGTGATTTAAAAATGGCAAACATTATGGCAGGTATAATATCACATAGCAGTATTTTCCCATGTACATATTGCGATGCAGAAAAAGGGAAAATTGAACAGTGAGGTACCTTAAAAACGATTGGAAATGTTGAACAAAATTACAGAGATTGGTTTAAAGGGTTTAAAGCTGGTGCACTGAAAAACCAGGCGAAGAAATTCAAAAATTTTATACACTCTCCAATTTTCACAAAAGACTGCAAAACTACTTTTCTGGAAATCATCCCTTCACCTGAATTACATTTAATGTTAGGAGTTGTAAATGTATTATACACACATATGCTGACTGATTTCGAGAAAGATACGTTACTGTGGACGAAAGCTAGTAATGTTGAACGTGATTTAATACATGGAAGCCTTGCTTTTAATGGCAATGCGTGCAAAAAATTACTCGATAAAGTTGATGATTTGCGTACAAACTGTTGTATAGATTGTCTTAAGTACGTACAAACTTTGCATGATTTTAAATCGGTGGTTAAATCATGTTTGTGTATGAGTTTAGATCCCCAATATAAAAACTACATTGCTTCTTTCAAGAGAAGTTTCTTGGATTTAAAAATTAATGTAACTCCTAAAGTTCACGCCGTTTTCTTTCACATCGAAGACTTTTGTGACATGAATGGAACAAGTGGACTAGGATTCTTCAGTGAGCAGGCTATGGAGTCGGTACATTTTGACTTTAGCTTTATTTTATTGAAAATATTTACATAATGTAACAAAGCTGAACACCTGTAAATAAAATAACTTTTCAACTTTTTATGACAAAAGGACTTCTTGAAAAACTTCCAAACCTCTATAGATTATGCAGTTATTGTTTTAAGGCAATATTTTATCATAGTTTCTTACTACAATTCACATTTCACAATCAAAATAACCTATCTTTTTAAAAATCACAAAATATTATTTAATATTTTTAAAATTCGATTTTTGAAAAAAGCGCTCCCACGATTTTTTTCATATCATGTAGGAAGTATCCGTAAATTATTCGAGAAATAGATTCGGTGAAAAAGATTTCAGTAATAGAATTTTTCAATAACCTCTTGTACTAAACGATTACAGAAACCTTCTTAGATTTCACAATTATGATTTTATAAAAAATTCTGTATGAACATTTTTACTCCATTTTTCAGCTTTAATCCCTCTCATGATTATTTTAAAGTTTTGCTAAATGAGCATGTATATTATGATAGAATAATATTCCGCGAACAAATTTCTTGTAATATGTTTTTTCAGTTAAAATTGGTTGAGGCTCACTGTGTATGCCGACGTGTTACAAGCTTGAAATGGGTGGCCACAGGGCACGAGGAAATCACAACGACAGGCCGGCGAAACCCTCGTGTGTCTTGAGGACACGAAGCGAGCCAGGGATGACAGCTTTCTGCATCGATCTCGCAAGTGCCTTGGCATGTTTTTGGCACGCGGGTATGGATTTGATTTTACGAACCAGTGATAGTTTCGCACCTTTGACAGCACCGATCAGAAGGACAATTACTTCAACCGAATAATTTGGGTACATTCGCTACTGCTCGCTTTTAAGATCTTGATACCTTTCCTTCTTCTCTTTCTCTTTGGCAGTGATGTTGTATACGATCGGAGCCGAGAATTCGATTACGAATATAGTTCGTACCTCCAAGTCCTGGAGAACAATGTCAGGCCTCGTGTATGCAATGGAGACTGCTGTCCGAAAATCGTAGTTCCAGAAAATTTGGCACTTCTCGTTTTGGACAATTGACTCTATCTCCCTCGGAGCGTTCGGCAGTGCAGGGTCGCGGCCAACACCGGAAGAGCTAATTAACGCTAGTGAATCACTCGTACGGCCGCATTATGCCTGAAGAGTTTCGTCGTTTCCGCGTGAGTAGGACACCTTGATAGTATGTGTTCTAGGTACCCGGTAAGAAGAGAAGAATTCAAAAAAATTCAGAATCTGAATTCCCATTAATACGTGAATTTTCCTTCATCGAAAGTTCCACCAACGAGTAGAAAAAAAAGCAAAACCTATTCCTTTCAATTGACTCATAAAAATTTAATGGAAGTGTATTGGGGGGAATTAAAAAATGGAGGAATGCAAAGGAAGAATAGAAAGAAAGAGAATAATGTCACTTTGAAAACGCAAAAGCTAGTCTTTTTAATCCACTCAGAAAAATTTAATGAAAGCGTATTGGAAGGAATTAAAAAGTGGAGAAATGTCAAAGAAAGAATAGAAAGGAATAGAATAATGTAACTTTTAAGGTGAAACTGTGAATTGAAATAAATGCATTTTTAAAATAAATTTAAATTATGTGAACATTTTTTTATTAACCTATCGAACAGAAACATATTTTGACTGATTTCATATGAAATCTGTCTTGGAACACGCACTACTGCTGTGCAAATTTGCATGGATTGCACAGCCACACAAAAAAAGTATACTGAGTCAAAAAAACGATCTATATAACCTTGTAGTAATATTGTTCCAGCATAGTCGAAATCCAAATTTTTTTAATTTTCTGCTTACCATTTTTTCTGTTTGACTTTGAATTTTTGGCTTAGGTTAAAATTTTTTCAACTTGACTGCTAAACATCTGAAATCGTTTTTAGGGTTAAGACAATATACAATATTATAATTACAATCACTCCATCGTTATGGTAGACAAAAAAATTGAAATTTCCAAACTTATATTCCACAAAAACAAATAGAAAATATGCAAGTGCAGATATTTTGTGGACAGATTAGAAGGAATTAAAATAATCGAAAATGAAGCATGTCAGAATGAAATTAAAAATAAGCATGACAAAAAAATTGAAATTTCCAAACTTATGTTGTATACGGAGAAATAGAAACCATGTAAGCGCACACATTTTGTGAACGGATTAGAAAGAATTAAATTAATCGAAAATACAGCATGTAAGTATGGAACTGAAAATAACCATGAGAGGTGTGTCTACTGCTCGCATTAAGAGGAATTAAAAAAATGGAAAATATGTTCGCCTGCATGGAACACAACAAAGGTGGCAATCGTTAAGGAAATAGAAAAGAATTGGTTTCGTAGATAAACCTCCCAGCTAACACAGTTACTAGTCCGAATAGTCACATAATTGTAACAAGATTAAAAAAACCAGTCACTGGTGACTTCCATGCTGGTCACCCAGTGACAATATATTTCCCACTCAAAGTAGTAACAAATTACAAGCGAAGCAGGTAACATTATCCCGCCATTGTAATCACATGCTTGTAACAAAGTGATGTTTGGAAACGCAACGTGCAATGACAGCTTAACCTCAAAATATACATCGTTTCGGAATTATAATTATGAATATTTTTGCAAAAATGTTGGAAAGGAACATAATTAAACGATAAATAAGTTCCAGAAAAGGGAGATAATATGTGAACAAAGCTTTTATAAAAAAACAGATATTTATCAGCTGAACCCTTACGAAAAAGAAATTACATTATAGAGGTTAGACCCAAAATGTATATGTATAAATGAAGATCGCTGCCGGCTGTTACCGCCATGTTACTAGTCTGACAGGGAACGGTTGCAAACAAGCCTCCCTAGTAAACTACGGCGATTATGCCGTTACCTGCTAGGAGACTGAGATACAAGTAACAATTCCTCTGATAACATGTGATCATTCAGGAACCTTTCAGGATGGTAACAGGTTAGCTGGGCTATTCTTTTGTTGGGCACTTCTCCCGATGGAAAATTAGCACATTCAAAAAAATTAAATAATGCTCACTCTTTCGTTTATATCTGAAAATATTAATTTTTCTCTATTCTTCTCTTCTTACCGGGTACTCAGCGTGTGTATGATACGCTCTGTACCTATACACTACACTACTACTTTTTTAAAAAACCGTTAGGAAGATTATCTAATTACGCGGCAATTGAGCCCTAATAGGGGTATTCTTGACTATTTGGAGAGAATGCACTACGAGAGAAGTTTAAAAAAAAATTCAAGAATTCCTCGAATTTTGTACCTCGAATTCAACTTGTGGCATGGCCTAGGAAAGTTGTGGCAAAAATCTCAAATGCATAAAAATTATTCTTTGAAATCTTGTCTTTAATTTGAGCCAATAAAACTTAAAAATCTTCACGGGATATCGAGATACGATTCAAAATGTCAAAATGTCTCTGCACCGAATTACAGTCGCTTAAGCAGCGAGTCTGGTCGTTCGCGGTACTCGCCGAGTGAGACTCGACGACAACACGCTTGGACATTTATTGTCATATCTTGGGAACCCCTCAATATTTTAAAAGTTTTATTGGCCTTCATTGGAGATGAAATTTCACAGATTACGTCCTATTAATTTCAGTTTTTTGTCCTTTAAGTATCCTAACTCACAGCACGAGTAGAAATTACGAAAGAGAATCTGAGAAATTCTCGCCGACCACCGCTCTCGCGGTCGACAGCAGTAAGCGCCGACTGAAACTTGACATTTGAGGCTTGGAGATTTTTAGTCGTATCTCGAGAACCCGTGAAGATTTTTTATGTTTTATTGGCTTAAATTAAAGATAAGACCTCAAAGACTAAGTGTTATGCATTTGAGAGTTATGCTATAACCTTCCTAGGCCATGCCACAAGTTGAATTCGAGGTACAAGATTCGAGAAATTCTTGATTTTTTTTTATCTTCTCACGTAGTTCATTTTCTCCCAAAAGTCAAAAATATCTCTATTAGGGCAGAGTTAAGGCGTAATTTAATAAGCTTTCAAATTGTTTCTTCAAACACTTTCTTGCTCCATTTTTGAACGAGTAATCACATTTCAAAGTTAGCAGTGATTTTTAATAGTACTTTTACTGTTCGTACACAAGGACAATTACTTTAACCAAATATTTTTGGTACAGTCGTTGCAGCTCCCGTATATATATAATATAAGAAGAATAAAATTTTCTTTTTTTACGTCTGGGAAATTTATAATTTAGAAACTTAGGATAGAACCTAATAAAAACGACATCTTCCAGACTAATAGTTAAAATTTATTTAAAACTTTATTTCAAAAATACGAATCGATTACGTTTCGAAAACCCAGCTGGTTTCCCTCATCAGATCTGCATAAAAAATTATTAAAATTATAAAAACGAAGCAATGTAATTTAATAACAATAAGTATCAAAATATAAGAGGAGAATACCTTAAAACACTTTTAAAACTTCCGTGTGTATTTCTTTATGTGTAAGTTCCATATATTTTAAAAGTACAAATTTAATGGGTAGTGCTAGAAAACATATAATTAGGTTAGGTTCGGAATACGTGAAATGCAAAACAGTAAATTTAATAGAAAGAGTAAGAACTGATTTCATACCTGTAGAATAATTTGAATTTTTTGTTATTGTAATGAAACTATTGTTAATATTGTTAAAATTATGGTAAAAAAGATAAAAAAATGTCTCCAAGATGGAGACGGGGCATATATAAATAAATATATATATAATTTGAAAAAAAAGTTAAACAACCACCGCAGGGTCCCACTAAGAGCAACTGCCATCCGACAAAATGTCAATAGCCCCCAGTAGCACCGCGGTAAATCACACCTACGGCCACGTCTCACAACCGTGAGATGGGTGGTCATAGGCAACGACAAAATCACAACGACAGGCCGGCGAAACCCTCGTGTGTCTTGAGGACACGAAGCGACCCAAGGATGACAGCTTTCTGCATCCATCTCGCAAGTGCCTTGGCATATTTTTGGCACGCGGGTATTGCTTTAAGGTTACGAACCAGTGATAGTTTCGCACCTCCGAGAGCACCTATCACAAGGACAATTACTTGTACCGAATATTTTGGGTACAGTCGTTGTAGCTCTCTTTTAAGGTCTTGATACCCCTCCTCTTTTTCTTTCTCCTTTGCAGTGATGTTGTATTCGGACGGAGCCGAGAATTCGATCACGAATATAGTTCGTTTCTCGAAGTCTTGGAGAACAATGTCAGGCCTCGAGTGCGCAACGGAGACTGCTGCCCGAAAATCGTAGTTCCAGAAAATTTGGCACTTCTCGTTTCGGACAATCGACTCTATCTCTTTTGGAGCGTTCGGCAGGACAGGGTCGCGGCCAACACCGTAAGAGCGACAAAGATGGTAATAAAGCACTCTTAGGGCCGCATTATGTCTATAGATATACGTCGTTCCCGCGTGGGTCGGACACCCTGATAGTATGTGTTCTAGGTACTCAGCGTGTGCATGACACGCTCTGCACCTATCACTGGGAACTTCTTGACATAAAATGCGCTCACGGTATGCTAAGGTGGAAATGACACCGTCCTGGCATGCGAAAATAAATCCCTCTGTACCTGAATTAAGCCCTGATGATTTGAGGAAAGCAAAAGTTTGCTCCTTCGACAAGGACTGTTTTTCTACATTTCTGTGAAAGTTTCCGTGCATTTTCTTGTCGAGTAGCTCTTGGTGAAAATTTGCAACCTCTGCTTTCTTCACTTTGGTTTTTAGAAGTGAAGCATCTAGATGAAGTAATGCACTTTCCTCACTTCTGATGTTAAAATTCAGGCCAAGGGTCTCGGCCGCTTGCTCCGCGGCTTTGTAAAGGAACGCTCCTTCGCCAATCATCTCGTGGTTCTTGACCATCTTTAGGAGAGGATCTCTGCCATTCGCAACGATGTAAGCTGTACTTAGAACAATCCGGTTATGAAGACACTGGAGATTCAGAAGTCCGCGTCCACCTTGACGGCGTGAAATATATAATCGCGGAACTGACGAATTGATATGCAAGCTTTTATGCATATGCATGACCTTACGTGTAATGACATCAAGGGCCTTCAAGCTCGTTCTTCGTCCATTGAACTACCCCAAACGAGTAGAGTAGAACCGGGACGGCAAGCATGTTAGTCGCAGATACTTTGTTCAACGCCGACAGATTGGAAGACCAAATCTGTCGAAGAAGATGCTTGTATCTGCTTCGGAGAGACTCCTTCACTGATGCTACGTCCTGAATGCGGTTTTGAGGCACGCCCAGATATGTATAGGTCTCTCCAGTATTAAGATGTCTGATAACACTTATATCTACAAGCTCAGGGTCCTTGGGAACGCCAGTAATCTTTCCTTTCTTCAGATAAATTTTGGCACACTTGTCCAAGCCAAAGTCCATCCCAATCTCTCCTGTGTAGTTCTTGATAATATTTATAGCAGTTTGAAGTTTGCTTCTACCATAGGCATAGATCTTCAGGTCATCCATATAAAATACATGAGTGACCTTATGCTTGCGCGGATTAGTGTTGCCACAGAGGTATCCAGGAGAATTTCGTAGTGCGAGAGATAGAGGCAAAAGTGTGATGCAAAAAAGCAAAGGGCTCATGGTATCACCTTGAAAGACGCCTCTCTGGAAGGTGACGTCGTTCGTTGTCACACGATAATTTCTAGATGAGATAGTAAATCTAGTTTTCCAAAGAGGCATCAATCTCTCTATGCATCTCACTATGTGTGTACTATGTACCTTCAAGCTTTCCAACAGACAGATGATAAGTCTATGAGAGGTTGAATCGAAAGCTTTCCGGTAGTCAATCCAGGCCATTGACAGGACACCTTCTTTCAAGCCACGTTGTTCGTACATCTCTCGCCATACAGGCTCAATTCGTCGAACAATCCTGTTGTTGAGGAGAGCTGTAAAGATCTTATACAGCGTGTTCAAACAAGTTATTGGCCTGTAATTCTCTGGGTTGGACAAGTTGCCTTTTTTTGGAAGGAGTATAGTGCGTCCTAACACCAGCCACTGCGGAATGGGCGTCTCCGACTTCAAATGTGAGGTGAATATGCGGGCCAAATGTTGGTGTGTAAAAGTAAAATTCTTCCACCAAAAGTTCTTGATACAATCTGGTCCAGCAGCGGAAAAGTTCTTCGTGCCTCTAAGTGCTTTTTTCACCTCTTCGGCAGTGATTGATGGACATTCCTCCTCAGATTTTATGAGGTTGTCGCAAAACTCCTTGAAGCGGATGATATTTTCAGTATCTTCTTTCAACTCTAGTGTTTTCGGGATCTTGTACACCTCTCTCCAAAAAGTCTCTACCTCCTTGGGCTTGGGTGGATTTTTTACAGAAACAGGTAGATCGCTGAAGAGGCGCGATGGGTCAGCGAGAAATTGTTGATTCTCCCTGATCCATCTCTCCCTCTTCTGTATTCTGCTCCTTGCGTCAGATAACAGCCGTATTTTGTCAACAATATGCTGCTTGATTGTCAGTAGCTTTGACTTGTTTAGTGTGTGATTCAAGATCCTTAGTTCTTGGGCGAACTTTCGAACCTTTTCCGTAAACGGTCTACCAGATGTTATGTAGTCAATCACACATTGAACACGGGACGCATTCTGTCTTGCCCATCCAATCTTCTTGTTCAGTTGATGCAAGCGTCTTTTGGTCTCTTGATCCATCGTTGGTTTCAGCCTTCGATTTGAATCAGCAAAAGTTCTCGCAGCACCATAAACTGAGCAATTGATGGTCCAGAGGTCGGACTCTTGCGAGATATCTCCACGAAGGAAGGCATCCATTTCAGCCAGATCTTGGGGCTTAGGAGGAACTTGCATGTTAATGTTCCTTCTGGTAATGAAATTGCGATCATCTCTCAGAAGGTGCCTGCTTTCTGCGGTTGGTCTCAATGTCGCTTCCTCATCTTCGTCTGCAGCTTCATAAAGCAGCGGTTGGGGAAGCGCTCCGCGTACATATCCATTTTTCCGGAGGTAGTCGGCTTGATTTCGCAAAGACTGATGCGAAACGTGCTGAAGCTCTGGGTGTTTCTGGCACCACAGAGTGTGCATACGCGCCATAAAGCCTCCGCGAACAGGGATAATGCTGGCATCGTAGCAGTCTAGCACGTCATCCCTGAGTCGATCCGTCCACTCAATGTGGGCGTTTCGCCGGTTCGTCGTCGTGTTACCATCTAAATTATTTTCAGCACCCCGAACTCTAGGCTGATCGGCATTGTTTGCCGACCCATTGTCGGGTGCTCTGCGCGTTCGATTGTCTTGAACCGCATCTACAACATTTTGGTGTTTTGGTGGTTGCATTGTTTTTCCCACGAGCAGCTAGGGAAAGGGTTCGTCCGTCCTTGTAGAGCCCCGCGTGCAAGGATAAGGCTGCATACTCT
>CAKNYM010049527.1:48343-100479 GCA_932195095.1 Andricus curvator
TCAAAGAAGTACTGCAAGGAAACTGAAATCATTTTTAGTAGCAAGGAAGATCACGAAGCCACTGCTGAAGACCTGAAAAGCAGATTCGGTGCTGCAGTGACAATCAAAGGGACTTTGCAATACCATACATTTATACCTACTGAAGATGGGAGACATCAATTGAAGAAATTTTCCTCAGCCACGGAATGCGACTACTTCCCAAAAGAGAAGAAACGAAAAGTAGGAAACAAAGTGAAAACAACTGTTACTAAAAAAACAAAAGGCTGAAAGAAAGGCAGATAGAAGTCTAGACATCAGCATAAAAAAATCCCCAAGCTTTAATTTTAGTTAATTCATGAAACCACTTTTTCGACCCGACCACTTATTCAATAACTTGATTTTCCGAAATTCAACATTTTTTTCAAAATTCATCAGTGAAAGTAATGCAGGCATTTAAATAATGGCAGTATCAACCCTGTAAAATGCAGGGAGCGATCAAATATACTGGCATATATTATTACTTTTCGTAAAAACAGTATCATGAAGGCACCACGGTGCGCCGCGGGGCTCTAGCGCCAGCGTCATGCGCGTACCGGAGTACTCGACGCTTATTTTCATAAATTAAAAATTTGAATCCCACTTTCTAATCCACATATTCTTATAGGAAAAAACCTAAGCTTTCTGTTAAGACCAAAAAAAAGACAAAAAAACCTGTCTTATTTCGAAAAAAAGTCAAATTTAGTTTTGACCTTTATTTTTGAAGGTCAAATAATTATTTTTTGTAAAAATGCGTAGCACCAATCGAAAGGGCGTGAAAAACTCTATCGAAACTGTACTGGACAAAATTTTTTTTATCGCTATTAGAAGAGTTAAAAATCGCCGAAATAGGCAAATATCCACGAAAATCCCAAAACTTTCACCCCCTCCCCCTCGGTCAATACTTATCCGAATGACAAAATTTTTCCCCCATAAACTACTATCCAATAGCACAACGCTTTGCCTAAGTTTAACATAGATCGGACAGCATTGACTTCTTGAGTGGGTACACTTGAGAAATAACGCCCCATAAATAATTCCTGATGCAGGGGTCTACATCGGCCCCGAAACATGTTGGTTCCCTAGTAGTATAAAAAGGACGGAGAAAGGAAAAAGTCTCTAATGAGCCGTAAAGTAAGGTAGTTTGTTTTTTAATTGTCACGGTATGCTGAGCTGGAAATGACACCGTCCTGGCATGCGAAAATAAAATCCTCTGTAGCTGAATTAGGGCCTGATGATCTGAGGAAAGCAAAAGTTTGCTCTTTCGACAAGGACTGTCTTTATACATTTCTGTGAAAGTTTCCGTGCATTTTCTTGTCGTGTAGCTGTTGGTAAAAAATTTCAACTTCTGCTTTCTTCACTTCGGCTTTGAGAAGTGTAGCATCTAGATAGAGTAATGCACTTTCCTCACTTCTGATGTTAAAATTCAGGCCAAGGGTCTCGGCCGCTTGCTCCGCGGCTTTTTAAAGGAACGCTCCTTCGCCGATCATCTCGTTATTCCTGACCATTTTTAGAAGAGGATCTCTGCCATTCGGAAAGATGTAAGCTGTACTCAGAACAATTGGGTTATGAAGACACTGGAGAATCAGAAGTACGCGTCCGTCTTGACGGCTAGAAATGTATAATCGCGGTACTGACGAATTGATGTGCAAGCTTTTATGCATATGCGTGTTCTTACGTGTGGTGATATCAAGGGCCTTAGGCTCGTTCTTCGTCCATTTAACCACCCCAAACGAGTAGAGTAGAACTCGGACTGCAAGCATTTCAGTCGAAGATACCTTGTTCGACGCCGACAGATTGATGTCTAATCTCTCCTGTGTACTTCTTGACGATATTTATAGCAGTTTTAAGTTTGGTTTTACCAGAGGCATATATTTTCAGGTCATCCATATAAAATACACGAGTGAACTTATGCTCGCGCTGGTTAGTGTCGCCACAGAGGTATCCAGAAGAATTTCGCAGTGCGAGAGATAGAGGCAGAAGTGTGATGCAAAGAGGAAAGGGCTCATGGTATCACCCTGACAGACGCCCCTCTGGAAGGTGACGTTGTTCGTTGTCACACGATAATTTCTAGATGAGATAGTAAATCTAGTTTTCCAAAGAGGCATCAATCTTTCCGGTAGTCAATCCAGGCCATTTCTTCGTGCCTCTAAGTGCTTTTTTCACCTCTTCGGCAGCGATTGATGGACATTCCTCCTCAGATTTTATGAGGTTGTCGCAAAACTTCTTGAAGCGGATGATATCGTCAGTCTCTTCTTTCAACTTTAGTGTTTTCGGGATCTTGTATACCTCTCTCCAAAAAGTCTCTACCTCCTTGGGCTTGGGTGGATTTTGTACAGAAACAGGGAGATCGCTGAAGAGGCGCGATGGGTCAGCGAGAAACTGTTTATTCTCCCTGATCCATTATTCCCTCTTCTGTATTCTCCTCCTTCAGTCAGATAACAGCCGTATTTTGTCAACAATATGCTGCTTGATTGTCAGCAGCTTTGACTTGTTCAGTGTGTGATGCAAGATCCTTAGTTCTTGGGCGAACTTCCGAACCCTTTCCGTGAACGGTCTATCAGATTTTATGTAGTCAATCAAACATTGAACACGGGACGCATTCTGTCTTGCCCACCCAATCTTTTTGTTCCGTTGATGCAATTGATGGTATAGAGGTCGGGCTCTTGTGAGATATCTCCACGACGAGAGGCATTCATTTCAGCCAGATCTTGGGGCTTTGGAGGAACTTGCATGTTAATGCTCCTCCTTGTCCTGAAATCGCGATCATCTCTCAGAAGGTGCCTGCTTTCCGCGGTTGGTCTTAATGTGTCTTTCTCATCTTCGTCTGCAGCTTGATCAAGCAGCGGTTGGGGAAGCGCTCCTTGTACATATCCATTTTTCCGGAGAAAGTCGGCTTGATTTCGCAAAGACTGATGCGAAACATGCTGAAGCTCTGGATGTTTCTGGCACCACAAAGTGTGCATATGCGCCATAAAGCCTCGGTGAACAGGGACAATGCTGGCATCGGAGCAGTCTAGCAAGTCATCCTTGAGTTGATCCGTCCACTCAATGTGGGCGTTTCGCCGGTTCGTCGTCGTGTTTCCATTTAAATTATTTTCAGCACCGCGAACTCTGGGATTATCGGCATTGTCTGCCGACCCATCGTCGGGTGCTCTGCATGTTCAATCGATTTGAACCGCATCCAGAACTTTTTGGTGTTTTGGTGGTGTCATTGTTGTTCCCACGAGCAGCTGGGGAAAGGGTTCGTCCGTCCTTGTAGAGCCCCGCGTGCAAGGATAAGGCTGCATACTCTGAGAGGTCGCCCGGTATCCCAGAGTCACCGTTTAAGACACCTCACCCAGGTGCCATTCAGCTTTCGGCACGGTTGTTACGCGTCGGCTTATGGGTTATTCCTTCGGGATCATCCCTGGACTATTGTCCGCGACTGGTTATTAATTGTTGTAACCATATTCAGCAGAAACCCTTGGTACAGGGACCCTCTATCCGAAACCCGAGGACGTGTTCGGTGGCTTTGTCATAGGCCCTTCAGTTCTATTCCAAAGGAATCGAAACCGAAACCGAAATATTATAATTATAAATTATAATTATATAATATATATATAATAATATGTTATAATATAGTTATAACAGAAAAAAATATATATATATACATGTATATAGATAGTCATGTATGTAAATGTATAGATAGTCACGTATTTTTTGAACAACCTTTTTGTACCAAAAAATGACGAACAAAAAAAAACGTAATTTATTGTATAATTTGAATAGTACAAATTTGTCAACTCTCAATGTTTACACTTTTTTGTCCATCATTAATATATTTATCACATTGATATATCTGAAAAATAAATAATTCAGACAAAAATATAGAATTATCAATATTATATGTAAAAATAATTAAAATAATATATCAAAATATTGGAATTTCATCGAAATATTATATTTATATATTATATATCAAATATATATAAATGATATAATATATAGTTAATTGGCATTCTCATTTCAATGTTCGATAATGATAATAATGGACTGTACAGTGTAGACAATGTATAGCACATTTTATACTACCGACCCGACGAGAAAACAATATATATATATATATATATATATATATATACATCCTGTAACAGTCGCCTTCGGTTTCGGTTTTGCTTCGGTTACGGTTTTCGTTCCTGGAGAATCAAACCGAAGGGCCTATTACAAAGCCACGGAACGCGTCCTCGGGTTGCGGATAGAGGGTTCCTGTACCAAGGGTTTCTGCTGAATATGGTTACAATAATTAATAAGCAGTCGCGGACAATTGTCCAGGGATGGTCTCGAAGGAATAACTCCTAAGCGGAGGTGTAACAACTGTGCCGAAAGCTGAATTGCACCTGGGTGAAGTGTCTCAAATGGTGACTCTGGGATACCGGGCGACCTCTCAGAGTATACAGCCTTAACCTTGCATGCGGGGCTCTATAAGGATGGACAAAACTCTTTGCCCTAGCTGCTCGTGGGAACAACAATGACAACACCAAACATAGTTGTAGTAAGTGCGGTTTGACTATGATGCCAGTATGGCCCCTGAACGAGAAGGTTACATGGCACGACTCCATACTCTGTGGTGTGCGAAACACCCAGAGCTCTCGGATTTTTGGCAAAACCGTCTGCGAAATCGTGCCGAGGACCTCCGTAAAAGGGATTATATAAGCGGAGCGCCTACTCAACCACAGCCAGAACAAGTCGGCGACAGAGAAAGAGAGGCGACACTGAGACCAACCGCGAACAGGCATCCAATAGAGGAAGCAAAATGCTTCAGGACCCGGAGAAACATCAACATTCAGGTTTATCTCAAGCACAAAGATCTGGCTGAACTGGATGTCGAGCTCCGTGGAGATTTTTCCGAAGAATCCGACCTCTGGACTATCAATTGTGGTGTGTACGATGCAGCGAGAGCTTTGGCAGATGCAAACCGTAAAACAAAACCAACGGTTGATCCTAAGACCAAAAGACGAATACATCAACTCAGCACAAAGATAGGCTGGGCCAGACAGTACGCGTCCCGAATTCAGTGTGTGATTGACTACATAACATCTGTCAGGACTTTCACTGCCAAGGTTCGACAGTTCGCGAGCGAACGGCGGATCCGTCATCACACAATCAACAAGTCTAAGCTACTGACCATCAGGTAGCATATTCTTGACAAGATACGAGTACTATCTAACGCTAGCAGAAGTCTAGAGCGGAGAGACAGTTGGGTCAGAGAAAATCAACAGTTTTTATCTGACTCATCTAAACTCTTTCAAGACCTTCCAGTTACTGTCGACCAACCGCCCAAACCAAAGGAAGTCGAAGCATTTTGGAGAGAAGTCTACGAAGTTCAATATCCACTTAAAGAAGGCTCAAATAACATAAATAGCTTCAAGGAGCTGTGCAATGCCCTCATAACACCTGAGGAGGAATGCCTACCTATCACTACCGAGGAGGTGAAAAACGTATTAAGAGGCATGAAGAACTATTCCGCTTCGGGGCCAGATAGTATCAAGACCTTCTGGTGGAAGAAGTTTCCTTCAACCGACCAGCATCTGGCCCGCATTTTCACCTCATATCTAAAGTCGGAAGAGCCTAGTCCGGAGTGGTTGGTGGAAGGGCGCACAGTGCTCCTGCAGAAGACGGGCAACTTAACTGACCCTAAGAATTACAGGCCAATAACTTGTCTGAACACACTGTATAAGATCTTCACAGCTATCCTAAATGGTAGGATTGGTCGGACAATTGGACCTGTATGGCGAGAGATGTATGAACAACGCGGCTCAAAGAAAGGCATAGCAGGATGTCGGGAGAACTTGCTCATCAATAGATGTGTCTGTAAAGACACAGCATCCTATCAGCGATTTCTATCGATGGCCTGGATTGATTACCGGAAAGCTTTTGATTCAACCTCCCATAGACTTATCATCTGTCTGTTGGAAAGCTTAAAAGTTCATCCACACATTTTTAGGTGCATAGAGAGATTAATGTCGCTTTGGAAAACCAGATTTACTATCTCATGTGAAAAACATCGTGTGATCACTAACAGTATCACCTTTCAGAGAGGTGTGTTTCAGGGCGACACCATGAGACATCTTCTCTTTTGTCTCACATTATTGCCACTATCTTTCGCACTTCGCCATTCCGAAGAGTACCTCTGCGGCAAACCTGGAAACTGAAAGCATATGGTCACGCATGTATTTTACATGGATGACCTTAACATCTATGCTAGAAATCAAGAGAAACTACATCTAGCACTAAAAATTGTCAAGCGTTATACGACACCTTTGCGCTGGAGAGACCTATACATACCTGAGCGGGACGCAGAGCCGCATTCAGGACGTGACATCTATAAAGGATACTCTTCGATGCAGAAACAATCGTCTCATCCGGCAGATTTGGTCTTCTTAACTGTCGGCGAGAAACAAAGTATCTGCAACGAACATGCTTGCCGTCCCGGTAGTACTCTATTCATTTAGAGTGGTTCCATGGACGAAGGACGAGCTCAGATCCCTTGATATCGGGACGCGAAAGGTTTTGCACCTGAACAAGAGCATGCACCTTAAGTCTTCTGTTCCGCGACTTTACATCTCACGCCGCCTAGGTGGACGCGGAATACTGAATCTTGAATGTCTTCACAACAGAATTATTCTGGGTACAGCACATATAGTTGCGAATGAACAAGAGCCTCTTCTTAAAATGGTTAGGAAACACGAAGAAGTGGGCAACGGGGCGTTTCTGTACAAAGCAACGGAGGTGGCTGCTGAAAAACTCGGCCTTGACTTCAATATCACCGGGTGAGCAAAATGCATCAAATCTTGTCCATCTTGAATACTCACTCCTGAAGGCCCGGATTAAGAAAGCACAGGAGAAAAACTTTCGCGAACAGCTCTTTGACACGAGGATGCACAGCATCTTCCACAGAAATGTGGAAGATCAGTCGATGTCGTATGAGCTGACGTATGCTTTCCTTATATCAACCGGATTGGAGTCGGGCACGGAGGGTTTCATTTTGGCATGTCAAGACGGTATCATTTCCACTCTAGCATACCGTCGCCACACTTTGGGCCAAGATATTCCCGATGATAGCTGCAGAACGTGTCATGCACACCCCGAGCATCTAGGACACATACTATCTAGTTGTCGAACTCATGCGGGAACGACCTACATCGAAAGGCACAATGCGGCACTAAAAGTGCTTTATTACCATTTCTGTCACTCTTACGGCATTAGCCCAAATACCGCTCCGCTGAACGCTCCTAGGGAAATAGAGTCAATTGTCGAAAATGAGAAGTGCCGTATATACTGGAACTTCATATTCTCGACAATTGTTTGTGTTGCGCAGTCGAGGCCTGACATAGTTCTCCTTGACTTCGAGAAACGAACCATGTTCTTTATCGAATTTTCGGCACCAGCTGACAAAAACGTCATAGCCAAGGAGAAAGAAAAGAAAGAGAGGTATAAAGATCTTATAAGGGAGTTGCGACGGTTATGCCCGGAATATTCTGTTAAGATAATCGTCTTAATCATCGGCGCTCTTGGAGGTGCCAAGTTTTTACTTGTTAATAGCCTGAAAAGCATCCCTGTGTGTCAACAAAATGCTGAGACACTTACGGCGAGAATGCAGAAGGCGGTCGTCTTTGGATCGCTCCGTGTTCTCAGAGTGCACGAGACTTTTACCGGATCGTCGTATTGAGTTTCTCGCAGACTGTAACAACCTATCTCACGGTCATGAGAAGTGGTTACAGCTGAAATTTTACCGCGATTTCGCTGGGAGCGGGTGCAATTTTTCAGATTATCACCCGCTCCCAGCGAAATCCTGCGGTTGTCCTTATGAAAAACCTTTAACTCTATATAGTCAGTTCGAATCAGAATTCAAATCGAAAAATTGAGACCGTCGAAAGTCGATTCGAAGGCCTTTCGAATTTCCGAATTCGAATCGGTTTTTTTTCGATTCGAACTGAGGGCAACGAAATTCGATTCGGAAGACTTTCGAACTGCCCAGTTCAAATCAGATTTTTCACGCTCGAGAAGACCACGTTATTATTATGTCATATACATACACATAAAAAATCATCTCAAGATAGTTAAATGTAAGCTTAGAGACAAGCTAGACCTAACAATATTCGTTCCCGAACGCTGCGTAGGTCGAATGTGGTCCCCTCGAGCGTAAAAATCTCAATTTGACCATGAAATTATTTCCAGCCCACTTTTTCTTCTAAATGACTTTCAAGAATGTAAAAAAGCTGTTTGTTAAAGAAGAAAAAAAATGATAAATGTATGGTTTTTTTCAAAAAATCAATTTTAATTTTGATTTTCGAAACAAAAAAATTGTTATGCTAGGCTTAAAGTACATGAAAATAGCTTTCCAAAACACTATAATAAAAGTCCAATCGGATAATCCTAAGAGAAGTTACACTAACGTGAATGTGAAAAAGCACCTGAAAAAATGAAATTTGCAGGCCCTTGTATAATATAATTCCAACCCAATAAAATAAACAATAATTTTAGGTGGAAACACTTGACGCATTCTGCCCCATATGCTTAAGAGTTTGTATATCAATTCATCCATTGCGCGATTGTGCATCCCACGCCGACAAAGCAGGTGCGGACTCCTTAATCTCCAATGTCTTTATAACCGGTACAGCTCACATTGTCGCAAATGAAAGAGGTTCTCTCCTGGAAATGGTCTGGATGCCTCATACTATGGGAAGTATTTATCTATCAATCCGAATGTCAATAAGAAAACACTTACTGCGTCTGTAAGCCTTCGAATTCTTCTTGCTGTTCATTGATGGAAGCTTCTAGATCCAAGTAAGCTCCGTAATCGCCGTCCTTATAAAGCTGAAGAGCCGTGTCGTCAAGCTATAATAAACAAGCAAGAGATAATTACAACTACTGGCAGTATTAGTGTTATTTATATATTCACAATTGGGGAAACTTTAACATTATTTTGGTAAAGTTTAAAACTATCTTGGCTATTTATTTTATATATTGAATGCTAAATTTAATAGTATCACAATAACCTTCGAAATAAGCTCCAAAAATCCACGAAAAAGTAGAAATAGGTATCAGATTTCGTAGGGGAGTAAATATAGTATTGAATTTTAATACTAAGGGTCCGACTTTCGAGTCTTGGTACCGAACGAAAATGTTTTTGTTTTTTTACAGAATCCGTTTCATTGAACTGCATTAAAATAATCCCCAAATTCGTCTATGTCCCAGCTTTACGGAAAATTTGCGGAATCTTTCCCAAATAAATGTTTTTATTGTAAAATATCAAATAAATACCCAAAAAAGCTCTAAAGTCTTACTGCCATACGTTTTACATAATCTTGCCATTTTGGTAACAGGTAGTAATACCGTTCGATACGAGACCGTCTCGATATCGTATCGAAAAATATCTGGTTTTTCTCGTATTGGAATCGGTTTCTGAGACTCCAGTCTCGGTTTTGTCTCGTATCGTTTTCGTATCTTGGAACCGATGTATCACTCGTATCGTCTCGGGATTCATTCATTCATTCATTATAAGTTTCTTTTATAGTTGCATTATTTTCAATGTAATGAAACAGTGTATGTAACTTCTTTTAGGATGATCTTAAATGACTTTTATGAGAGTGTTTTGGAAAGTATTTTTTATTTACTTTAAGACTATAATAACGATATATATATTTTTATAAATTTCTTTTTCGAAAATCTAAATTGAAATTGATTTTTGAAAAAAAACCATACTTAAAATTTTCTATTCTATTTCAAAAAAATTTTGTTTTTAAACCGCTTTGAAATCATGTAGAATAAAAAGTGGGCAGCAAATTTCGTCTTGGTCAAATTTAGACTTTTACGCTCGAGACAAAGAAAAAATTTCCTGCCCCCTCCTTATTCTATATGATTTCAAAGAGTTTAAAAAAATCTATTTTTTGAAATAGAAAAAAAAATTTTAAATGTGGTTTTTTTTCTTCAAAAAATCAATTCCAATGTTGATATTCGAAAAAAAAATTGGAAATACAAAAATATATATGTCGTTATTATAGTCTTGAAGTACATGAAAAAAAATCTTCCCACAGCACTATAATACAAGTCCAATCGGATCACCCTAAGGGCCGATATCACCAACTCCGATTAAGTTGTTAATTCCCGATTATTATAATTTGATCAGAGACTTGCGTTAAGAGAGTTAAATCGCCGTTTAATTTAACCGCCCTATTTTGGCCGGTTAATGGAGTTAATCGGCGATTAACGCTGGTTGGCAGAAAAGAGCCTCAGAATCGAAGTTTGCACTTGAGCATTTAGGAGCATATTCAGAGCCAATGTGGATCATTTTTATAATAATTTTTATCATATCGACGCTTCTGTTTTTATCAATATGTAGATGCAAGGAACCATGAAGCCAAAATATCTTTAATGAGGCGTCCGTAAAGTGTCAATTGTGTTCCAATAACCTCACTTTTCTTACCTACGGTTTCTTTCACATCTTTGTAAGAGATAATTCGTTTTTAAAAACAATGTATGTAAAATATATAAGTTAACGAAATAAAAACTCAGTCGCATAAATTCATTTTGCAGTGCTGAAAATAAATATCCAATGTAACCTCGCAGTGCGCCTCATGAAGCTTCCTTCTTGTATGTTTTTCATACATGCATCAAATAGTTATGAGCGTCTTCAATGGGGTCGTTGCATGAATTTTAGGTAATATATTTTTTAAATACTGCATAACATTCTGAACATTTTGGTGCATTTAAAAAAGATTTTGAAATCTTCATTGTAGAGAAAAAAAATGTTTTAGAAAAGTATTGAAATCCCTATTCAAAAGCTCTGTGACCTTGAAACGTCACTTCCCAAAAAGCGCGTAACCAATCAGAATACTGATCTATTGACTAACGAAGTATCTAGCAGACAGCTGGCGAAAACTCAATTTACAATTTCTAAAAGAGATATTTATTTACTTATAATTGTCGAAAAACAATACAATTTTGCTTAAAATATAAAACCTTAAAAAAGATAGTAATGAATAATATCATTCAAGTGCGTGAGAATGAAATGTTTCCAAAGATAACCTCAAATCCACATGTCGACTTTCGGCACATTCGCACTGTTACGCTTTACAAAGCTGGGTTTCAGTGAAATTCTAGGCATTTTGAATATCTTTTGCAATAGGTTATGTTTACTGTTTACCTATTCAGTCGCTAGCGGCCATATTATATTCCATCACCATCCAGACAATCGCGCTAATCGGAATGAAGTACTTCCTGCAAAGTACTTCCCGCAAAAATTCAAAAAATATACTTTTTAAACATTAAAAAAAAATTAAACTTGATTTAAAAAAACTTTCCTTCCGTAGTTACATTATTTTTTTGGTGTTCTTTTAATTTTACTAGGAAAAAAAATTATTTGAAAATATGCAACAACCCCATTAATCACTATCAATGCCTTTATAATTTACATTATTAGTTTTCGAACTGAAGTAGTGATGGAAATTTGTAACATTATTTTAATATATTACATCTACGCAAAATTATTTCAGTTCTTGACAAAAAAGATTTCTGCTGGATGTCACATTACTTGGTTAATGTCGTCAGCTTGTACAGTGCGCGCGCAAGAAACTTGAACGTTCCTCTTGTAGTGGCCAATCAGAATCGCCGTTACAAGAGAATACCAGAGTTACCACGAAAAGGGTATATGATTAGCTAAGCAGAGCTAAAATGTCCATGGTGGAACGCATTACAATTTAATCATGAATAAATTCCCGATTAAAGAATAATCATGATTAACTGATCATGTATTTGATCAGAGTTGGTGAAATCGGCCCTAAAAGAAGTTACAATAACGTGAACGTGAAGAAACGCGTGAAAAGTGACAAATTCAGGACCTTGTTTATTGAAAACCAGTTGATGAAGGGACTTGTGGTTTGGTAAATTAATATGGGTCCACTGGGACAATAATTCAGCAAAGGTTCAACCCGATCAAAAAAAAAAAAATTACTTTTTCAAATTAAATTAAATTTTTAGTTTTTTACTCTCACATAATCTTCGAAAATTCTCATCATTAGGTTCATCCCCTTCTCATAATCTGCTAAAAGAACTACGTCTGCCGCGTATGTTAGAGAGTATAGTTTGCTATTACCCAAAGCAGTTCCCCCTTTCCCTTTCTTCTTTAGCTTCACCTCTAAGTCTGCCAGCAGCATAGTAAAGAGTAGCGGACTCAACGGGCACCCTTGCCTTAGACAATTTCCTGTCCAGAATGCGTCCTCCCTTCTTCCCTACCTTCACCCTAATCCTGGTTTCAGTAAAAATTTCCTTTATCCTCTCCACCAACCCTTCCTCTATTCCCCTCTCTTCCATTGCCTGCCATAACAGTTTTCTATTTACTGAGTCAAAAGCTACTTTAAAATCTACGAACAAGGCGACTAATTTCCCTCTTTTTCTCCCTAAATTTCTGTTAACCAAGTAGTTGAGTACGTAAATGTTATATATTGCCCCATCCCTTTTCTACATCCCGTCTGATAGTGTGGGATACTTCGTTTCTCTTCTATCCGACTCTCTGAACTTTTTCAGAATTTCTGCATATATTTTATAACCCACTGGCATGAGAGTGATCCCTCTGTACTCCTCTACCTTCTTGCCCACCCCTTTCTTGACAAGCGGTACCACCAGCCCTGTCATCCACTCCTCTGGCCACGCTTCTCCTTTCCAGACCTTGCTGCAGATCTTCCAGATCCCTTCCCTAACCCCTTCTCCTCCATACTTTATCGCTTCGTTCTCCATACCATCCTCTCTTGTAGCGTTATTTCTTTTTAGTCTATTTATTGCCTCAATCTGGTAGTGTCACGCCTACCCTGAAAGGGAAATGGCTTAATGGTATACATACATACATACATACATACACTTCTTCACTTGTTATTTCGTTCCCTTCCTCCATTTCTCCCTGGACTATACTTCTATTTTCCCCTTTTATCCTATTTTCTTCTCCCCCTATAGACCCTTAAAATAATTTGTCCACTCACCCATTTCTGTTTCTTCATTCACGCCCTTCCTTCCTCCCCTTTCCCTATTTATCACATCCCAGACCCTACCTTGTTTGATCGCTTTTTCTACTTCTTCCATGTATTTCTCCTTTCCCCTTTGCTTTTTCCTTTCCAGCATTCTCTCATGTTCTCTTTTTCTCCTGTTGTACTCCGACTTCTCCATTTCTCCTTTCCTCCATTTTCTCACACACCCTTTCATCCTCGCTTTACTCTCCCTACATCCATGTCAAATCCTCATCAATTCTTTCCCTTCTTTCCCTCAATATTTCTTTCCTCTATAATTTTCTTCTTCTCCTCCTCACTCCCTACTTTCACTAGAATCATTCCTTCTTCCGTCCATCCTATGTTCTTAACTCCTTCTACTCTCACCTAAACTCCAATATCTCTCAAAAGATTTTTGATTTCCGCTCCCCCTGTTTCACTCTCCACATTCAATCCCTCAACTACTATGTTATTTTTCCTCTTCGCCATTTCTTCCCCTTCGAATCTTCATTCAATCCCACTCAGTCTTTTCTTCAATCTTTCATTTGTTCACAATATTATATTACATGCAGATTGAAGTTTATTATTGTTTACTGAAGTAACATAAATTCATTATTTACTTTGATAAAAGTTTATACATATTTAAAATACTTCTATTCCAATTTCATAACTTTTACAATGTTTCCGACGTTGTGAGATAATTATCTGAATTTAATCTCCAAAATTACATGTAGATATGTTTTAAGTTTTTATGGAATTAGTTTAAAAGATTATAAATACTTATTAGTTTTAGAAAAATATAAGAATGGCGCACAGTGCTCCTGCCGAAGTCGGGCAACTTAGCTGACTCTAAGAATTACAGGCCAATAACTCATCTGAACACACTGTATAAGATCTTCACAGCTATCCTAAATGATAGGATTGTTCGGACAATTGGAACTGTATGGCGAGAGACGTATGAACAACGTGGCTCAAAGAAAGGCGTAGCAGGATGTCGGGAGAACTTGCTCATCGATAGATGTGTCTGTAAAGACGCAGCATCCTATCAGCGATTTCTATCGATGGCCTGGATTGATTACCGGAAAGCTTTTGATTCAACCTCCCATAGACTTATCATCTGTCTGTTGGAAAGCTTAAAGGTTCATCCACACATTCTGAGGTGCATAGAGAGATTAATGTCGCTTTGGAAAACCAGGTTTACTATCTCATCTGGAAAACATCGTGTGATCACTAACAGTATCACCTTTCAGAGAGGTGTGTTTCAGGGCGACACCATAAGACATCTTCTCTTTTGCCTCACATTATTGCCACTATCTCTCGCACTTCGCCATTCCGAAGAGTACCTCTGCGGCAAACCTGGAAACTGAAAGCATATGGTCACGCATGTATTTTACATGGATGACCTTAAAATCTATGCTAGAAATCAAGAGAAACTACATCTAGCTCTAAAAATTGTCAAAGAGTACACTCAAGAGATTGGAATAGAGCTCGAATTAGAGAAATGCGCCAAGCTTAATTTGAAGAAAGGATAACTTAATGGCATCTTCGAAGACCCTGAGCTCGTCGCACAAGCACTATACGACACCTTGGCGCTGAAGAGGCCTATATATACCTGGGCGTGCCACAGAGCCGCATTCAGGACGTGACATACATAAAGGATACTCTCAGATGCAGATACAAACGTCCCATCTGACAGATATGGTCTTCCGAACTGTCGGCGAAGAACAGAGTATCTGCAACGAACATGCTTTTCGTGCCAGTGGTACTCTATTCATTTTGAGTGGTGCCGTGGACGAAGTTCGAGCTCCGATCCCTCGATATCGGGTCCCGAAAGGTTATGCACATGAAATAAAGCATGCACCTTAAGTCTTCTGTTCCGCCGCTTTACATATCACTCCGTCAAGGTGGTCGCGGAATACTGACTCTTTAAGGTCTTCACAACAGGATTATTCTGGGTACAGCACATATAGTCGCAAATGGACAAGACAGTCTTCTTAAAATGGTCAGGAAACACGAAGAAGTGGGCAAAAGGGCGTTTCTGTACAAAGCAGTGGAGGAGACTGCTGAAAAACTCGGCCTTGACTTCAATATCAGTGGTGAGCAAAATGCGTCAAATCTTATCCATCTTGAGTAATCACTCCTGAAGGCCCGGATTAAAAAAACACAGGAGAAAAACTTCCGCGTACAGCTCCTCGACAAGAGGATGCACGGCATCTCCCACAGAAATGTGGAAGATCAGTCGATGTCGTATCAGCGAACGTTTGGTTTCCTCAAATCACCCGGACTGAAGTCTTGCACAGAGGGTTTCGTTTTGGCATGTGAAGACGGTGTCATTTCCACTCTAGCATACCGTCCCCACATTTTGAGCCGACACATTTCCGATGATAGCTGCAGAGCGTGTCATGCACACCCCGAGCATCTAGGACACATACTATCTAGTTGTCCCACTCATGCGGGAACGACCTGCATCCAAAGGCACAATGCGGCACTAAGAGTGCTTTATTACCATCTCTGTCGCTCTTACGGCATTAGCCCAAATACCTCTCCGCTAGACGCTCCTAGAGAAATAGAGTCAATTGTCGAAAATAAGAAGTGCCGCATATACTGGAACTTCATATTCTCGACAATTGTTTCTGTTGCGCACTCGAGGCCTGACATAGTTCTCCTTGACTTCGAGAAACGAACCATGTTCGTTATCGAACTTTCGGCACCAGCTGACAAAAACGTTTGAACAAAATTGGTGAAACTGGCAGAAGGTTAAAAACAAGAATAACAGAACATAAAAGAGATTGCAGTATTGGCAAGTGAAACACATGTTTTTCACAAACACTCTTGGATTTTTGACCGCCTTTTTGATTTTAATTTTGATAATATAAAGATTTTAGCTAAAGAAAATAACACTTATAAAAGAAGAATTTTAGAATCGATTTTCATAAACAAGTTAAAGAATTATTCCATAAATTTAAAAACAGAAATACTCTATATAAATAAATGTTACCACAATATAATTAATTAAATTTTCAAATTCCTAATGCCTTGGCGCGCTATTTTCATTGCAATAGAATGCGCTCTTTATATAATTGGTGAAACTGGCAGAAGGTTAAAAACAATAATAACAGAACATAAAAGAGATTGCAGAATTGGCAATTTAAACACAGGTTTGTCACAACACTCTTGGAATTTTGATCACCTTTTTGATTTTAATTTTGATAATATAAAGATTTTAGCTAAAGAAAATAACACTTGTAAAAGAAGAATTTTAGAATCAATTTTCATAAACAAGTTCAAGAATTATTCCATAAATTTGAAAACAGAAATACTCTATATAAATAAATGTTACCACAATATAATTAATTAAATTTTCAAATTCCTAATGCCTTGGCGCGCTATTTTCATTGCAGTTGAATGCGCCCTCTATATAATTGGTGCAACCGGCAGAAAGTTAAAAACATAATAACAGAACATAAAAGAGATTGCAGAATTGGCAATTTAAACACAGGTTTGTCACAACACTTTTGGAATTTTGACCACCTGTTTGTTTTTAATTTTGATAATATAAAGATTTTATCTAAAGAAAATAACACTTATAAAAGAAGAATTTTAGAATCGATTTTCATAAACAAGTTCAAGAATTATTCCATAAATTTAAAAACAGAAATACTCTATATAAATAAATGTTACCACAATATAATTAATTAAACTTTCAAATTCCTAATGCCTTGGCGCGCTATTTTCATTGCAGTTGAATGCGCGCTCTATATGAGAAACTTTGTACTATATTTTCAACATTACTCACGTTCTTCTTACCTGTCACTATTACTTCGTCCGTCGTTTGACTATTGCGGTTTCGCTCTTCAAAATTTTTTTAAAAATGTAACTCTTTAAATATTGGAAGCCTTTTTTGTTTTGAGGTTTTCCCAATTAAAAAAATTTCGGTAACCGTTTCAATTTTTTTCATCGGACCACAATTTTGATTTTCCAAAATTGTTTTTTTTTGAGGTAAATTGAATTTATTATTTATAATTTATTCTATGACATTGTAATTTTTAATTAGCTAAAAGAATTTTATAACATTTTTATTAGGTATAATTTGCCTGAGTTTGACCAACAGATTGAGGTCGAAACGTTGCGAGAATGTAACTTTTTATAATTAAAGTATTGACTCGGAATACTCCTAGTCTTTTTTATTCAAATTGATCGTATACCATTAAGCCACTTCCCTTTCGGGGTAGGCGTGACACTACCCGGTTCGGGTAGTGTTTCTAGGTTGATAACTTGTAGTAAATAACTACAAGTGTGGGCTCACCACACCCACGATGTGCCAACAGCACTCAGTTTTCTCGAATGGTCACCCATCCAAGTGCTAACCGCGCCCAACGCTGCTTAACTTCAGTGATCTGACGAGAACTGGTTTTTTCAGCGTGGTATGGCTGTTGGCCATAAATTTCGTAAGACCGAAATAATAGAACTTACGTTCCTATTAAGGTAAAAACGTCACAGCCAAGGAGAAAGAAAAGGAAGAGAGATATAAAGACCTTATAAGGGAGTTGCGACGGTTATACCCGGAATATTCTTTTAAGCTAATCGTCTTAATCATCGGCGCTCTTGGAGGTGCCAAGGTTTTACTGGTTAATATTCTGAAAAGCATGCCTGCGTATCAACAAAATGCTGAGACACTTGCGGGGAAAATGCAGAAGGCGGTCGTCCTTGGGTCGCTTGGTGTCCTCAGGGTACACAAGACTTTTGCTGGATCATCGTATTGAATTCGTCGCAAACTGTAACCACCTATCTTACGGTCGTGAGACGTGGTTACAGCTGAAATTTTATCGCGATTTCGCTGGGAGCCGGTGAAATTTTTCAGATCATAACCCGCTCCCGGCGAAATCCTGCGGTTGTCCTTATGACAACCTTTTAACTATATATATATATATATATATATATATATATATATAATTTAAAACTTAGGTAAAAATTATTTTAAACTTTCAATCCCCGACCGGACGCCCATCAACCGTCGACTTCAGCATCGACGCAATACAAAACGTCCGAATCAGAGCTATCGTCGTCGCGAAAACAAACGTCAGCAGAAGGCGCAGCTCGCCCTGGCATTGGCTAGCGGAGTCGCCCCGAAACAGGTCCAGCCATGATCCGGGACCGCCTCCACACCAGGAATCTCCGCGACCCCGACGCTTTCTTTATTCTCACCCCTAACGTTATCACAGCGACCCTTCCGGTCCGTACCCATACCGGAAATAATTTTTTTCCCCCTAAAGAGATTGCCTTCCCCGACTCTCTGTTTGCCAGCCCTGACGAAGTCTTCGTCCCGACTTGTAGCTCCCCGGAAAAATTCTCCCCGGCAAAAACTAGCACTATCGTTCGGACACGGCGCAACTTATTTTCCGAATAGTTTGCCTAGGCATATCCCCACTACCGTCCGCTCCAGAAAACTTCTTCTTTCTTAACTCGCTGCGACTTATCTGCCGACTAGTTTGACTAGGCACATCCCCATTACCGCTCCTCTTAAGAAAACTTCTTCTTTCTCAACTCGGCGCGACTTATCTCCCGACTAGTTTGACTAGGCACAGCCATACCACCTCTCACTTGAGAAAACTTTTTCTTTCTCAACTTGGCGCAACTTATTTCCAACTAGCTTGACTGGGCACAGCCCCCCTACCGCCCCGTCTTTCCCCCCGCCCATTGAGCTTTTCCTTTCAATACGAAAAGGGGAAGTGATCAATTCGACGGCCCAGCGTGGGGCTAAAAAAATTCTTTTTCTAAATTGCAACTGAAGTTAAAATCTAACATTTTTTCTCCCAAATTCAATCACGAGATTGTCAACTAGACAGACCCCGGTTTCCGAGAACAACCCACAAAACTAGGCGGCGCTAAACCCAATCCCAAGTGCAATTCGCGAGGAGGCAGGATCGCCACCTTCCGCATACGAAACGGTACCCGTACCGCCCCCAATGCTCAATTACGAGCCAGTACCTGGGCCCAGTAATCGACCTAACCCGGTCTTGATACCGGCAGCATTGGTGCCCCTTCCATTAAACAAGGTGGGTATAGAAGCATACACGGCCGAACGCGCCGTGCCCCCGATAAATAATCAACTGGACCCACGTTACATACCGGTGGAACCAGCGCGACAGTTTCTGCCAAATGCAGTACCAAATGTCACCCTCCCCGATTGGCGCACTATGATGCGCGCAATCGGGGCCCGTGAACCGCCCCGCTCTACATTCGCCGGGTTCGATCACGAGGATCCCCTAGTTTTTCTCGCTAAATGCGAAACCTACTTTTCTAACGCTGCAATTGGACAAACCGAGTGGTCATAAATGATAAATAAGTGCCTCACAGACAATGCGGCTAAATGGTTCGAAGTTTATAAGAACTTGTACCTGTCGCGGGCAAAGTTCCGCAGCTTGTTCACCCAACATTACACCCGGGCCTGTGTACTTAATAAATTACACATTAAGCTGTATGCGCTCAAACAAAGCGACAAAGAACCCACCGGGGTATTTCTTCAAAGAAAATATTTGTTGGCTCTACGTTTGTCCCCTCAAGCCTCTGAACTTCAAGTGGTAGGTTTACTCTTAGAGTCCCTGAGACCATCCCTCAAAAGGGTTCTCCGGGCTGCACACCTCTCCTCTTTGGAGGACCTGTTCGAGCGGGCCGTTCAGGCCGAAGCCGATGAAGCCGAGGAGAACCCGCGTAAGGATTCTCGCGAGGTTTCAAAACTTAAAACCTCCGCCCCACTGGCAGCTACCCCAACGGAGCCCCAGGGCTCGCGCTTGCTGCCTCAAGGCCAGAACCGACCGCCCCCGCCGAAGCTGGGGTACCCCGATCCTAAACGCCATATACCTAAGCCCGACAACTGGGCTCTCCACACGCGCTCCTAGCCGCCGTGGGAGCCACCATTTCACTCGAGGGTACCGTTCACCTGGAACCGAACCTCCAGGAAACCGTATACGCCGATGATTTCCACATAAGCCCTGAGCTCAGAGCTGAGCTCATTCTCGGGCGACCCTGGCTGCGTAAACACCACGACATTCACAACCACGTGGCCGATGGCATTTTTATCTGTACCGCGGGTCGACAACGTATTTATTTGAGCCCCCTGCCGTACACATCCGAGTTTGCTTTCCCCACCACGAATGTTGAGGTGAATGACGATTTTCTCAAGGAGTTCAGGCTCATGTTTTTGAAACTTCTGCACGAGCATGCCTCTCTCTTTCATGACGGCAGTCAATTAAAACAGACCCTTGCGGCCACACAAGACGAAACGGAATGCAGCTGCGGGGGTGACCCTAGCTTTTTGCTTTTCGGGAAAGCCATTGTAGCGCCAGGCTAATAGCGTTTTGAAAACCCGGACGAACGAGAGAGGAACAGAGAACTGCAACGCCGAGAGAAGGAAGCTCGCCAGCATCAGGCGACCTACCAACCCCGATACGCCTCCGCCCCGACAAGACCCAACTTCGCCCCCGGAGACTGCGTATACAACATGCAGAGGAAATTATCCAACAAGACCGAAGGCTACAACTCCAAGTTGGCCGAAATCCGTAGTGGGCCTTTCCAGATCATCGACCATATCTCTGGGGAGGTCTACTGGATAGACAGAACTGGAGTGGCCCAGAAAATCCACAGCAGCAGCTTACTGCCAGCACGAGAACGTCTCGGGGCCAACCTGGCGGCCCCCGAGCTGCCAGAACTGGCGGCTCTCGGGCAGGAGCTTGAGGGCCAACCAGGGGAGGAACCACACCACCCTCCTCTAGATGATCTTCAAGTACCGGAAGGCGACGCACAATCGCTTCCGGACTCTGAAACCACCGGCGACTCCTCGAGCGAGGACGATGCCGTCGACAGCGACGAAGACGTCGAGCACGGAGCGCGGGCCGACATTCAGAACGAGCGGGAGGGTGAGGCCAAGAGGTCTCACCACAAACGAGATACGGCGAGGGAAGCGGATGAGCTACCTCCGTGCCCTTACGAAGACGTCGAGCGCGAAGCGCGGGCCGAAAGGATAGTCGTTTAGTATAGTTCAAGCTATCGGAAAGGTACTTGAAATGATTATTTGTCATGGCTATCGAAAGATACCATACCCGGTTATTGGCGTTAGGTAATGTTTACGATTATTTAAGTTATACTTTGTTATTAACTTAATCTAGTATTTCTCCGCAAAATCTCGATTGAGCCTCGAGTAAAAAAAGTTCTTTCCGGGAAGGGGTGGATTTGATATCGGCCATAAGCTGAGACAATATATACAGGCTGGAATTTTCCAGCCTTTAGAAAGGACGTTTTTTCACTCATCGGCTTTCCATCAAACTTCCCTAAATTTCCACGCTTTCTTCCGACTTCTCTTCTTTTCACTCCCACCAAAACCCTACTTTTCCCTCTCACTCGCTCCCCTTGATATTCCTCTACTCAACTTAGCCTGACACGAACTAACTTTTCCATCCTCAATCTCGGTTCGTCAGGACAAAACAAGTTTACTCTTCCTACTATTTCCAACTCCCCCCCCCCACTCTCTCTGTCTCTCTCTCTCTCTCTTTTTTTCTCTCTCCCTCCCACGTCCGCCTCTACTCTCTTCTCTTTTCTCACCACTTTTCCACAAGCAACCCCCCTCACCTCTCTTTCCCCGCGCCCGATTGCTCTCTCAACTCTGCCGACTTGGTTTGAGTCAAGTGCGCTTTCCCATCAACAGAATTCCTATGTACGGGTTTCAAGCCGTTCTTCTCTACTCTCTCCTATCTGCCTTTATCTCTCCGCATTCTCACTCACTATTGTCTACAGTTATATCACGCTCCTCCTCGATAGAGATTCTTCTAACTTTAATTATCTTTTTAAATAAGAGGGCCGCTTATTTTTAAATATAAATTGGAGAAAGAAGATCTATAAGTAATAGAGTGTTGGGATTTTATTCAATCCGTATTATAAAAAAACTATTTAGCCAAATTCTTCTGTTAAACATATCGAGATTAACAATGTTAAGGTATTTTAGGGAATTTGAGTTGGATTTATATTCCTTGCTACCCAATTATTTAAATAAGTAAAGCATACATATAAAAAAAATTGTAATTCACCATGTAAGAATACTGAAAACTCAAATTCCTTAATATTATCAATAGGTTTTAGAAAATAATATAGGGAACTCGATCTACCCAACCGAGGGGGACAGAGGACTGTACCATCAATTTTGACCTTGAGTTCAATTTGAAGGTCATTTGAGGGTCAAGATCACTTTTTCAAATGGAAACCCTTATTTTTGACTCCGGATTTGAAAAGAGCAGAAAATTTTACGTCAAAAATGTCTAATGAGAAATTTGCTTTTGTGACCTTACAAAGGTCAAATATCAAGGTAAAGTGTTCAAAAAACGGTCATATGCCCTTTTTTGAAATTAATTGATGTTCTGAGAATAGCAAACCTTTAAAATGCTTTCAACAAGTCGATAGAATGTAAAAATGTGAACCACCTTCACCATCTTGACCTACAGGTAAATTGTCAAGGTAATTTAAAGGTTAATAGTAAAAAAAAGTCTTTTGAAGAGAAGTCAAATGAAGGGCAACTGTTTAAAAATCTCTTAGAATCTTACTTTTAGCGTTACCCGGAAACAACGACGTGGACGTAGTAAGTTCTGTTTGCTTTAGGGTGCTTATTTACCGTGAGTCCCCTTGCCGCTCACATTTGGGGTGAGCATTGAGCATCCGTTTGGTTTTTGATTTCAACTATTTTCGTGGCGATGTTCACTTCATTCTCCGCTTTTTTATTCCGTTGAGAAAATAAGTCGCTTGTAGTGTTATTTTCTTTTTACAACACTATCATGAAAATGGCGTGTTTTCGTACTTATGATCTGTGTGTAATGTGGCGCATTTCGAACGATGCGAATAAAGAACGTACGAAATGAGGAATGCTTACGAAAAGGCCTCTTTTCGTAAGCATTCCACATTTTCACAATAAGTGAAAGGAAGATAGTTAGATAAAGACGGAAATAGGTCGATGTTTTCAGCGACAACTGTAGCACGCTCGTCTCGCGACATACCGTGCAGAAATATATACCATATAAAAACTAATCAGTACTTAAAATATTAAATTTTGTCTTTTCAAACTGATAACATTTTTTTATGAGTAAACTATACACTTTTATTAGTAATTTGTAATAAAAAAGTAATTTTTCATTTATCTAATTTAAATTTTCCCGCAACTTTGACTTGAGCAACTATAGCGCACCTAGCGGCGGAGAGGCTACCGGCTTTTATAACCTTATTTCTGAATGCTGTCACGCGTTTGTTGGTTGGTTTTTTCCCCTTCACCCCCACCCGGGCTGCACCCGGGACCGCCCCCCCCCCCCCGCAACTTCGATCAGGTAGCGTTTTTTTCACACTTTTCATGATCTTGTTGTAAAAAGTTTCGTGCATGTCTCGTGGTAGGCCCTTTTCTTGACTCATCCTAAAAACACTGCACTTGTCACGAAAAGGCCATCGCCTACCACTTGTAATGCAATATACTATTTCATAATACATATTAGAAAAGGTTTTGGTATAGTTTTTGAAACATTGAATGCGTTTCTCGATTTTCATATGTTTCTTCATAGTACGTGTAAGCATTCATTTGTTTTGGCATTTCAACTGTTTTAGCGACGACGCTCACTTCATTCTCCGCTTTGTTTTTCGGTTGAAAAGCCACTTTTGTTTCTTGGTGTTATTTGAAACATTATGAATTTCATAAACCCTTTCTTTAATAACACTCTCAATAAGCGAAAGAGATAAAGTTTACAATTATTTTAGGATTCAATACAAAACAGAACTATAAATAATAAAAAAGAGTTATGTAAAATCTCAAGTCCAAAAGTGAAAATTCTGATATGTAATAATTGATATAAGGGTTGTATTATTTTTATACCAGTATATTATAAAATAACGCAAAGTATTGTAAATTTGTATTAAATGAATGATATAAAGTTTACTTGTGTGATATTTACGATTCACTTAAAAGAAAGTACAGATTACAGAATTTTTAAAGAGATTTTCACTTTTATTAGGAGAGGAATTACACAACAGTAAGGTAAAATGAGAATCCCCGGGACGTCAACATTCTCAGGGCTGAAGTTTAAAGCCAAGTCCCCGTAGAAACTTTAACATTTTTAAGTCTCGGTTTATATTGTAGAATTTCAGATAATATTCAAATATATAGACTATACTTTCCTCTCAGTAGATAATACTTATCAAGTTACCAAATAAAAGTAGAATGTATTTAAAAATTGACGTATAAAGATGCGGGTGATGAAAAAATATCGGACGGCACTGAACAACTGACTTGGAACTTCGGGGCGGGAGATCCCCGAAGACTAATGTTTGAATACGAAGTTGAATTTATAACAAAAAAATATGAGTTTTCTACATAAATAATTGAATTTCTCATGAAAGAGAAAATGTTTTTAACAAAATAAGTGAATTTTCAACTTAAAAAGATCAATTTTCTAGCAAAAATGAAGTAGCTACCTTTTTCGTTGAAAAAATGATTTTTTACAAAAAAAAACAACATATTTTCAACAATTATTTTATTTATATTTTATTTAACGACAGCTTGCACGATACATATATAATACCTAATGCTAGCTGCGATCATATTTTCAGCAAAATTTGTTCAATTTTCAACAAAAGCAATGACCTTTCAACTAAAATAATGGATCTTCAAACAAAAACAAAAAAAAAATTTCACCAATTAGGAGAGTTTTCAACGAAAAAGATGAATTTTCTATAAAAAGAAGACAAATTTTCAACTAAAAATATACATTTTAAACAAAGAATAGAATAGTTTAATTTTCAGTTAGAGAAATAAGTTTTTAAACAAATAAAATAAATTTTCAAGAAAATAGTTAAATTTTCAACCAAACAAATGAATTTTCAACCGAAAAGATGTATTGGCTATAAAAAAAAAATTGACAAAAAACGGAATATATTTGAATTTTTAGTTAAAAAAATTTATTTTTTAAAGTTTTATTTAAAAAAATTAATTTTTAATATGAAAAATAATTTTCAACTAAAGAAATGAAAATTTCAACCAAAAAGATTAATTTTCTACCAAAAAAGAATAATTTTTAAGAAAATACATGAATTTTCCATCAAAATTTTTTACTTTAATGGAATTTTCAACCCAATAGTTGCATTTTCAACCAAAAAGGTTGATTTTCTACTAAAAACAAAAGATAAATTTTCAACTAAATGGATGAATTTTCAACTAAAAAACATAAATTTTTAACAAAGTATAACAAATCAAGTTAAATTTTTAGTTTGAAAAATTAATTTTTAATAAGAAAAAACTATTTTTTAACCAAAGAAATTAAATAAAATACACGAATTTTAACTGAAAAGGTTAATTTTCTACAAAAAAAAAGACAAACTTTCAACAAAATAGATAAATCTTTAACTAAAAAAGCTAAATTTTCAACAAAAATAGATTAGTTAAATTTTCAGGTAGAGAAATGAGTTTGTAAGCAAATAACTCAAATTTTCGTAAAAGTATTTAAATTTTCAAGGTAACAATTAAATTCTCTACCGAAAAGATTAAATGTCTATACAAAAATTACAAAACAAAATTTAGTTGACTTTTCAGTTAAAAAAAAATTATTTTCAATAAAGAAACTAATCTGTAAAGCATGTAAAACGTTCTCAAATAATATAAAATTTTCTGTAAAATCTATAACAAAATGTTAGAAAATAAACCGAGTTCTTTTTCTAAAGAAAGGGTAATTAATGCGCGCATAGCACGGACAATATTCTAGTATTTTTAAAACGTAGATTATGCAAAAATTTAAAATGTTGAAAATTAAATAATTTAAAGTTTTGAGGTTAGAAAATTTCAAATAAAAAATTATCCAATGTTTTTATTTATTTCCTACAAATTTATAAGCCCGCTTATTAATAAAATGTTACAATAACAAATTTCGATGAAACGGGGACCAGATATTTTTTTGCGCGGCCCTGAAGTACTCGTACTTTACCTTTATAGCCGAGATTTTTTTCTCGATATTGTAAGTGTTAGGTTAGCCGTGAGGTTTAGTTGTTAGCGATAGAACGCGCTAAACATAGCTTAGGTGGTTCGGAACCCGTCACAGCGTTTTCGATTTTTAATAGCGTTAATACCGTTAAAAGCGTGCGACCATATCGTGTGTGATGTATTGTAATTTAATGTAATTATTTAAGTTAAATTGTGTATATGTACCAACAATATACTTATGAATTGTATGATACGTGTAAGCATGTGTGTTATTAGTGGGATGACCTTCCACAGAATCTGTCTGTAGCAAGAATGTTTTTTTTTTGGCTGGCGCACGAAATTTTACATGACTGGGATGTAGAATTCACATATTTAGAGAGGTAGACTTTGTTTTCTTTGATTGAAACTTTACCTAACAGTTCGACTCATTTTACCTAACTGGTAGGTAATGGATACCTCATTTTACCCAACTGTCAGGTAATCTTTATTATCTAGTTGTATTATTTCTTACTGAATCGTGAATTAAATTATGATGAATTTATATTAATAATTGATATTTTCACATCAAATATTATTTTGCATGACTGAAAGTGAACCAATTTGTGATTAAACTTTCATTTTCAGTTTTAATGATAGATAAGTCTAAAAAATGTAAGGTGTTATTTTCGTCAGTTTCAAAAGTAAATTGTATGGAATTTTCGATCATGTTAAAAACTTTCACAAATTCATTAATTCTATCACTAGGTGAAAAAGGTGAACCCATTAGACAACCCGAAACTTGCTTATAATAATTGTTATTAAAAGAAAAGACCGTGTTATTGAACACCGTTCTCACTGTAATTAATATTTCATCTAACGGAATTTTTGTTAAATTTTTATCATTTTTATTTTTTCGTTATACACAAGACAAAGCTAAATTTAAAGGGATACTATCAAGCATGGAAATCACGCCTAAGGACACCATTGAGTGATTGTAAGGAATTTTTATATTTCTGATTTCATCTTTGAGATCCCAACTATCTTCAATTAGTACTATCTGTTTCAAAAATCCTGGCCCCTCTACAAATCATTGAATAACTCAATTTTAAAAAATCGCTTAAAAAAAGGAAAAACAACTTGTCAATCCTCATTTTATTACGAATAAGTACAATATAATTTGATCGCGATGCGTCCATAACTTTCGATGCAAAGGTGCAGTGAAGGTGAAAAGACGTGGTTAAAAGCACCTTTTATAACTTGGTCAACTTCCGACCGTTCTATTTCATGGAAAAATGCATGAATTCTTTTGAAAAAAATTCAGTAGTTACCTTGAAGTTTTATTTATGAGTACATTTTCGAAAAATTTGAAAATATTTATAACTTTGGTGTCGGCAGTAAATAAAAGCTAAGGATGCTAACTCAGCTTCTATTCAAGATGGAAGGCTCACCTGCGGCTTAAAATTTTTCAAAAAAATCAACAAATTCAATGGTGGGGTTTTAAAAACAGTTTATTACATCAATAACACGCTATCGCACGTTATGGTTTCCGTTTTTTTTGGGCCTGGAGGCACAGAAGAAGTCGATGATACTCTCAGCAGGTGTCCTTTTTTTTCTTCAACTTTCGTACATCTGGTAGAATGTGCCGCGTGGGTCAACTGACTTTGACAATAGTGGACGGTAACCCCTTCAACGTATCGATTTCAATTGAGGTCGACTACCGTAGAAAAAAAAACAGAAAAAAATAATATGCGATAGCGTGTTATTGATGTAATTACCTGTATTTAAAAACCTACTATTGAATTTGTTGATTTTTTTGAAAAATTGTAAGCCTTAGTAGAGCCTTCCAGCTTGATTAGTAGCTGAGTTAGCATCCTTCGCTTTTATCTACTGCCGACACCAAAGTTATAAATATTTTCAAATTTTTCAAATACGTACCCATAAATAAAACTTCAAGGTAACTACTCGATTTTTTGCAAAAAAATTCATGCAGTTTTCGACGAAATACAACGGGCGAAAGTTGACGAAGTTACAAAAGGTGCTTTTAACCACGTTTTTTCACCTTCACTGCAAATTTGCATCGAAAGTTATTGACGCATCGCGATCAAATTATATTGTACGTATTGGTAATAAAATGAGGATTGACAAGTTGTTTTTCCTTTTTTTAAGCGATTTTTTTTATTCAGTTATTCAATGATTTGTAGAGGGGCCAGGATTTTTGAAACAGATAGTGGTTGTTGCTAAAGCAGGCTTCGAAACTTTGGATAAATATGATGCTAACTTGTATGTTGGGGATCCAATAGAGGAGACAATTAATCTCCATTTTAAAGTGGGCTTATGAACCTTCGGGAGCGCATACGGTTTAGCTATTAATGTTTCACGCGATTTTAATCGATATGCCATTTGGTCGTTAATGTAAGCTCTATCTTCCCATCTCTTTACAATCTCATTAACTTTTTCCTCAACCGAAGGTAACAAAGTTGTATTTACTTTTTTATAAAGAGATGAATTATTCAACATGAACTCAATACTCGTATTGTAATCAGATCTGTTTGCAGCTATAGTTACGTTTCCCTTATCAGCTTAAAAAAAAAATTAAATCTCTATTATTACTCTGAAAATCCGAAATTTTTTCAGACAAATCTAAATTTGTAAATTTGTTGTTCTCATTGTGATTAACTATCAGTTTGGTGACATTTGTAGGTATTTCTTGTTTATGATTCTTATAAAATGATTGTATACAAGTTTCTACAGAAGCTATGATGTTATTAGTTGGAATTTTTTCAGAAGAAAATGGTATACCAAATTTATCACCTAATGCAATGCTTGCTGCAATGTCAACCGGAATTTCTTTGTTCGAAATATTTTTTTGGAAATTTGGGAAATTTAGCAATTTGCCATAAATTTCCGGAAATTTTTTCCAAAAACTTTGGCTTGCTGAAATTTCCAGTAATTTAGCAATTTTCCATAAATTACCGGAAATTTATCAATTTTTCATAAATTTCTGGACATTTTTGGAATCTTTCCAAAAAGCTTTGGATACCTGAAATTTCCGATGATTTAGCAACTTTTCATAAATTTCCGGAAATTTATCAATTTTCCATTTTCCGGAAATTTTTGAAATTTTAGGATTTTTTCCATAAACCTTGGGATACCTTGAATTTTTGGAAATTTTCGGTAATATACAAATTCACCGAAAATTTCCGGAAATTTTGGGTAATTTTTGGTAATTTTTCCATACATTTCCAAAAATTACCATAAATTTCCAAAAAAATTTATTCTTATTGTTTCTCAAATCGAAAATTTCCTGCATTTGTTACAAAAAATATCGTGTGCAACAGGTGATGAAAGTAGACAGTTGCAACTACTTGCCATCGGCTCATCTTCGGGTCGTTTCCGGCTTGCCTTCGACTCCCCTCTGGCTCGTACAGCAAACTTCACACTCGTGTGGAACTGCCTACTTACCTCACTTGTAGCACAATATACTATTCTGATTTCAGTTTAATTCAACCTTGAAGAACACACAAAGCCGTGTCGAAACGTCGGTTAATTGTATGGAGTTGGACACTTTTATTTATTTGAAACAAAAGTTTGGGTTTTTATTTGGAACGGATGACCAACATAATTTTTTCTTTTTCTCCTCTTTGAGAAATTGTTTTACATCTCAATCACGTTCTAAGAAAGGCTTCATTTAAGACATCGATTTCTGCGTTTCTGGAAAAGTTTCTCAGAAGATTACTGTTTTTGTGGATTATCTCATATGACATTGGTCGATCACGTACGGAAATGATGGGATACTTTGCTTATATGGGCGATTTTCTAATAGATTTCAATTTATTTGTCCCTCAATGTTTATTCGATGTTCCTACAACATTTTTGACCTACTGAGAAGATTACAGCACATATGGTGGTCTACTTTATTAGTTCATACAGATTCACATACTTGAAATGTGACAGGAATGGTAAAAAAATTTTTATGATATTGGCCTTGGGCACTTTTTTTAAATCAAAATTCATTAAATCCTCGTAAGTCGTCTGAGAACACGGGAAAAACTATCGGTTAGCCTGAATAACAACTCCGAAGCCTTCAAAAAAAAAAGTACAAACGCAAAATAATTTTTTTTCAAACAAAATTCCCCATAAAATTCGAAGGGCTGATAGAGCAAAACACTTTTCCAAAGTTAGAATTATTAAAAAAAAATGGTGTGTTTTATATCACTTAAAAATTGCAAATAACAAATCCAAAAAATTTCAAAAAAATTCTTCAACAAATTTTGAAAGAAATTCAAACAAATTTTCGAACTCAAATTTCAAACAAAAAAAAAATTTGAACAAAATTTCAAAAAAAATTTCAAAAAATTTTTCGAGAAAAATTTTCAAAATAATTTCGAACGTGCAGAATGTGCAGACAACTTTTGCACATTTAAAAAAAATCGAATTATTTTGACCGGCGAAGCCGGCCAAACCCAGTTTTAAACCTTTATAATAATGTACTTCAAGTAAAAGAATAATTTAGACACAAATTAGTGGAAGAAATCAATAGCCTAGATCAACCAGCTTTTCCACGTTATAAAGTGCATCCTGATATATATATATATATATATATATATATATATATATATATATATATATATATATATATATATCCTGAGGACACGGAGCGACCCAAGGACGACCGACTTCTGCATTTTCCCCGCAAGTGTCTCAGCATTTTGTTGACACGCAGGGATGCTTTTCAGGCTATTAACCAGTGAAACTTTGGCACTTTCAAGAGCGCCGATGATCGAGACGATGAGCTTAACAGAATATTCCGGGTATAACCGTCGCAACTCCCTTATAAGGTCTTTATACCTCTCTTCCTTTTCTTTCTCCTTGGCTATGACGTTTTTGTCAGCTGGTGCCGAAAATTCGATAATGAACATGGATGTAGGTCGTTCCCGCATGAGTTGGACAACTAGATAGTATGTGTCCTAGATGCTCGGGGTGTGCATGACACGCTCTGCAGCTATCATCGGGAATGTCTTGGCTCAAAATGTGGTGACGGTATGCTACAGTGAAAATGGCACCGTCTTGACATGCCAAAATGAAGCCCTCCGTGCCCGACTTCAATCCGGGTGATCTAAGGAAAGCAAACGTTAGCTCATACGACATCGACTGATCTTGCACATTTCTGTGGAAGATGCCGTGCATCCTCTTGTCGAGGAGCTGTTCGTGGAAGTTTTTTTCCTGTGCTTTCTTAATCCGGGCCTTCAGGAGTGAGTATTCAAGATGGATAAGATTTGATAAATTTTGCTCACCCCTAATATTGAAGTCAAGGCCGAGTGTTTCAGCAGCCTCCTCCGCTGCTTTGTACAGAAACGCCCCTTTTCTCACTTCTTCGTGTTTCCTGACCATTTTAAGAAGAGGGTCTTGTCCACTTGCAACTATATGTGCTGTACCCAGAATAAGTCTGTAGTGAAGACATTCAAGATTCAGTATTCCGCGCAAAAGTAAACGTATCTAATGTAGTTTACTTGATTAAATGTACTGTTTGCAACAAATTCTACATTGGTGGAACCGGCAGGAGATTCAAGAAACGCATAGCTGAACACAAAAGAGATTGTGCATATACATGCAGCCATTTTTTCGATTTTGATTATAAAAATATCAAAATTTTAGCGACAGAAAATATCTCTTATAACCAACAACTCAATTTTGTGTTCGACATGTAATTGCATTAGACGGTTTAGCCTCCATTTTTTCAGGAGGTTAAACGATTTAATGTTTTAATGACTTAATTTTGACTACTTTACATTATCGCCGTTTGTTTTTACACTATGAAACAGGGAATTCTTCATCTTAATTTTTGGATTATAAACAAAATATTGTACTTAGGTTAACATTTATTTTTTATTACTTTCTACTGTTTTTTTTAACTATGAAGTTTTTTTAACTATTAAGTTTTCTCTTATGTATTTGGGCTTTCAAGTTTAGCATACGAAAACATTTTCCCGATTTTAGTTTAATTCAACCTTGAAGAATACACAATGCCGTGTCGAAACGTCGGTTAATTGTATAAAGTTGGACACTTTTATTTATTTGAAATAAAAGTTTGGGTTTTTTTTTTGAACGGATGACCAACATAATTCTTCCTTTTTCTCCTCTCTGAGAAATTGTTTTACATCTCAATCACGTTCGAAGAAAGGCTTCATTCAAAACATTGATTTCTGAGTTTCTGGAAAATTTTCTCAGAAGATTACTGTTTTTGTCGATTATCTCACATCTCGCAAGTGCTTTGGCATATTTTAGACACGCGGGTATGGCTTTAAGGTTACTAACCAGTGATAGTTTCGCACCTCCGAGAGCACCTATCACAAGGGCAATTACTCGTAACGAATATTTTGGGTACAGTCGTTGCAGCTCTCTTTTAAGGTATCGATACCTCTCCTGCTTCTCTTTCTCCTTGGCACTGATATTGTATTCGGACGGAGCCGAGAATTCGATCACGAATATAGTTCATTTCTCGAAGTCTTGGAGAACGATGCAAGGCCTCGAGTGTGCAACGGAAACTGCTGTCCGAAAATCTTAGTTCCAGAAAATTTGGCACTCCTCATTTCGGACAATTGACTCTATCTCCCTTGGAGCGTTCGGCGGGGCAGGGTCGCGACCAACACCGTAAGAGCGACAAAGATGATAATAAAGCAGTCTTAGGCCCGCATTATGTCTATACTCGTAGATATATGTGGTTCCTGCGTGGGTCGAACACCCCGATAGTATGTGTTCTAGGTACTCGGCGTGTGCATGACACGCTCTGCACCTATCACTGGGAACTTCATGACATAAAACGCGGCCACGGTATGCTAAGGTGGAAATGACACCGTCCTGGCATGCGAAAATAAAACCCTCTCTACCTGAACTAAGCCCCGATTATCTGAGGATAGCAACAGTTTGCTCCTTCGAGAAGGACTGTTTTTATACATTTCTGTGAAAGTTTCCGTGCATTTTCTTGTCGAGCAGCTCTTGGTGAAATTTTTCAACCTCTGCTTTCTTCATTCCGGCTTTTAGAAGTGTAGCATCTAGATGGAGTAATGCACTTTCCTCACTTCTGATGTTATAATTCAGGCCAAGGGTCTCCGCCGCTTGCTCCGCGGCTTTGTAAAGGAACGCTCCTTCGCCATTATCTCGCGGTTCCTGACCATCTTCAGGAGAGGATCTCTGCCATTCGCAACGTTGTAAGCTGTACTTAGAACAATTCGGTTATAAAGACACTGTAGATTAAGAAGTCCGTGTCCGCCTTGACGGCGTGAAATGTATAATCGCGGAACTGATGAATTAATATGCAAGCTTTTATGCTTATGCATGATCTTACGTGTGGTGACATCAAGGGCCTTGAGCTCGTTCTTCGTCCATTGAACCACCCCAAACGAGTAGAGTAGAACCGAGATGGCAAGCATGTTAGTCGCAGATAGCTTGTTCAACGCCGACAGATTGGAAGACCAAATCTTTCGAAGAAGATGCTTTGAGGCACGCCCAGGTATGTATAGGTCTCTCCAGTATTAAGATGTGTGATAACACTTACATCCACAAGCTCAGGGTCCTTGGGAACGCCAGTAATCTTTCCTTTCTTCAGATAAATTTTGGCACACTTGTCCAAGCCAAAGTCCATCCCAATCTCTCCTGTGTAGTTCTTGACAATATTTATAGCATTTTGAAGTTTGCTTTTACCAGAGGCATAGATCTTCAGGTCATCCATATAAAATACATGAGTGACCTTATGCTCGCGCTGATTAGTGTCGCCACAGAGGTATCCAGGAAAATTTCGTAGTGCGAGAGATGGAGGCAGAAGTGTGATGCAAAAAAACAAAGGACTCATGGTATCACCTTGAAAGACGCCCCTCTGGAGGGTGACGTTGTTCGTTGTCACACGATAATTTCTAGATGATATAGTAAATCTAGTTTTACAAAGAGGCATCAATCTCTCTATGCATCTCACTATGTATGGATGTACCTTCAAGCTTTCCAACAGACAGATGATAAGTCTATGAGAGGTTGAATCGAAAGCTTTCCGGTAGTCAATCCAGGCCATTGACAGGACGCGCTGATGGGCTGCAGCGTCTTTACAGACACACCTGTCAATTAGCAGGTTCTCTCGACAGCCTGCTACACCTTTTTTCGAGCCACGTTGTTCGTACATCTCTCGCCATACAGGCTCAATTCGTCGAACAATCCTGTTGTTCAGGACAGCTGTAAAGATCTCATACAGCGTGTTCAAACAAGTTATCGGCCTGTAATTCTCTGGGTTGGACAAGTTGCCTTTTTTTGGCAGGAGTATAGTGCGTCCTAACACCAACCACTGCGGAATGGGCGTCTCCGACTTTAAATATGGGGTGAATATGCGGGCCAAATGTTGGCGTGTAAAAGTAAACTTCTTCCACCAAAAGTTCTTGATACAATCTGGTCCAGCAGCAGAAAAGTTCTTCGTGCCTCTAAGTGCTTTTTCACCTCTTCGGCAGTGATTGATGAACATTCCTTCTCAGATTTTATGAGGTTGTCGCAAAACTCCTTGAAGCGGATGATATTGTCAGTATCTTCTTTCAACTCTAGTGTTTTCGGGATCTTGTACACCTCTCTCCAAAAAGTCTCTACCTCCTTGGGCTTGGGTGGATTTTTTACAGAAACAGGTAGATCGCTGAAGAGGCGCGATGGGTCAGCGAGAAACTGTTGATTCTCCCTGATCCATCTCTCCCTCTTCTGTATTCTCCTCCTTGCGTCAGATAACAGCCGTGTTTTGTCAACAATATGCTGCTTGATTGTCAGCAGCTTGGACTTGTTTAGTGTGTGATTCAAGATCCTTAGTTCTTGGGCGAACTTTCGAACCCTTTCCGTAAACGGTCTACCAGATGTTATGTACTCAATCACACATTGAACACGGGACGCATTCTGTATTGCCCATCCAATCTTCTTGTTCAGTTGATACAAGCGTCTTTTGGTCTTTTGATCCATCGTCAGTTTCAGCCTTCGATTTGAATCAGCCAAAGCTCTCGCAGCACCATAAGCTGAGCAATTGATGCTCCAGAGGTCGGACTCTTGCGAGATATCTCCACGAAGGATGGCATCCATTTCAGCCAGATCTTGGGGCTCAGGAGAAACTTGCATGTTAATGTTCCTTCTTGTAATGAAATTGCGATCATCTCTCAGAAGGTGCCTGCTTTCTGCGGTTGGTCTCAATGTCGCTTCCTCATCTTCGTCTTTAGCATAAAGCAGCGGTCGGGGGAGCGCTCCGCGTACATATCCATTTTTCCGGAGGTTGTCGGCTTGATTTCGCAAAGACTGATGCGAAACGTGCTGAAGGTCTGGGTGTTTCTGGCACCACAGAGTGTGCCAGAGTGTAAGTTGATCCCTCCACTGAATGTGGGCGTTTCGCCGGTTCGTCGTTGTGTTTCCATCTAAATTATTTTCAGCACCCCGAACTCTAGGCTGATCGGCATTGTTTGCCGACCCATTGTCGGGTGCTCTGCGCGTTCGATTGTCTTGAACTGCATCTACAACATTTTGGTGTTTTGGTGGTTTCATTGTTGTTCCCACGAGCAGCTAGGGAAAGGGTTAGTCCATCCTTGTAGAGCCCCGCGTGCAAGGATAAGGCTGATACTCTGAGAGGTCGCCCGGTTTCCCAGAGTCACCGTTTGAGACACCTAACCCAAGTGCCATTCAGCTTTCGGCACGGTTGTTACGCCTTCGCTTTGGAGTTATTCCTTCGGGACCATCCGTGGACGTTCTGTTCCAAAGGAATATATATATATATATATATATATATATATATATATATATATATATATGCTTCCACTAAGCTTCTTATGAAAACAAACATTTCGAGTTCAAATAAACACAGATCGCCCCTCGTCGATGAGATCGCCTTATGGTAACTCAAAACTAAGTAACGCAGTAACAGTAACTAAACTACGAATACCAACTTACAAAAATAGGACATAGTAAACGATCTCGGCTCGAGAAGAGTCCAGCAATCTTGATTAAGCAAAATAGATTATTTAAGTACTGGAAGAAATGAACAAAAAGAAAAAAGATGTTTTATTATAAAAATGAATTTGTTTAAAATTTTCAAATGGTTTCGTTTTTAATATTATACTTCAAACAGAAAAACTATATTTATTATTGAATAGGTTATAGCTGCGTGTATGTTTTTATGTGAACTAAAAAATTGTCAAACTCTCAATTTGTGTATGAAAATTATTTGAATAAATAATCATTGTTGTTCAAAGTATCGTAGGAAAAGATGGTTGGAAATACATTCTTTGTTGATTCCGTAAAAAAATTAAGCCTATTCTTTGAAAAATGGTCAAAATCTCAATTTGCTGATGAAAATTGTTTAAATAATTATTCAATCTTGGAAATTTGAAAAGCATAATAGAAAAAAGTCATCGGAAATATGTTTATAGTTAATTATGTAAAAAATTGACCCTATTCCTTGAAAAATATCAACATTCTGAATTTGTTTATGAAAGTTGTTTGAATAATTAATAATTCTTGTAAATTTACAAAAAATAGAAAAGAGTAATCAGAAAGACAATCTTGGTTGAATCTGTAAACAAATTGTATTTATTCCTTGAAAACCCCAAAACTCTGAATGTATTTATGAAAATTGTTTAAATAATTAATAATTATAGTAAATGTTCAAATTATCATAGGAAAGAGTTATTTTAAAAACATTTTTTATTGATTCCGTAATCAAATGAAGCCTATTCTTAAAAAAATAGCTGAAATCCTAATTTGTTTATCAAAATTATTTAAATAATTATTTATTCTTGGCAATTTGTAGAGCATTAAAAGAAAAAGTCAACGGAAAGATATTCTTACTTAATTCTGTGAAAAATGGAGCCCATTCGTTGAAAAAACCCAAACTCTGAATATGTTCATGAAAAATGTTAAAATAATTAATAATTATTGTATATTTTCAAAGCATCATAGGAAAGAGTTATTTGAAAAACATTCTTTATTGATTCCGTAAACAAATTAGGCCTATTCGTTGAAAAATTTTAAAAACTCTGAATACATTTATAAAAATTGTTGAAATAATTGATAATTATTGTAAATTTGAAAAGTAACGTAAGAAAGTCTTATTATATATACATTCTTTTTAGTTCTGTAAACAAATTCCAGTTTCTGGAAATTGTTCAAATAATTAATCATTCTTGTAAATGTACATAAACAGCACATAAAAGAGGCATGAGGAAGACTTTTCTTAGCCTCATAGAAAAAAGTAAACGGAAAAATATTCTTGGTTGAAGATAGCCAAAATTTGAATTTGTAAAGCAACAGCTAGACCTGGTGTGAATTGGATCATGTAATAATGTAGTCTCCAATCGCATTTAGAGTGTTTAGGTTTTGGTTTTCATTGTGCTTTACTTCGTGTAACAGAGTGAGGTTAGAAAACGACGATCAATGTAAGTCGTATTTTCTATACGTCTCATTACATTGTTCCTTTGGCTACTTTACATCCTCTAGTGGTGTAAAGTAGCATACTTTACAAACGCTAGAGGTGTAAAGTGAGAAGCTCAGAAATCGGCAACTTTCCCGAGTCTACGGAGGCACGGAAAATCGAACTTTCCGCAGACGTGCTGTGAAAAGATTATTATTATACCTATAAGCCATTTTCCTTTCGAGGTAGGCGTGACTCACTCTGTGAGGAAGGGAGTAATGATAGGAAGGAGGTATTGATTCTTAAGATTGATCTAGAATTGTCGTGTTATTTATTTAAATAATACACACTAAATTTGAAACAGTCAAAATGACTTTTTGAATCAGTCATTTTGAGTGACTGACCAAATCAGTCATTTTGACCGATTTGATAAGTCAGTTTGACTGATTTAGGCATTCATTGTTACTGATTTTATCAGTCATTTTGACTGATTTAGACAGTAACTTTGACTGTTGTAATCACTCATTTCGATTGATTTGATCAGTCATTTTGACTGATATAAACTGTACCTTTCACGAATTAAACCAGTCACTTTTGATTGATTGAATCAGTCATTTATGCCTTATTATAAGTATTTTATAAAATGGAGGAATTCAATTGAGAATATTAATATACAAATAATTTCCGTTTATATATACATACATTTATTCAAACTATGTCGACCCCGTAAGTTAACCCCCTGCCAACGGCCATACCACGCTGAAAAAACCAGTTGTCGTCCGATCACTGAAGTTAAGCAGCGTTGGGCGCGGTTAGTACTTGGATGGGTGACCATTCGAGAATACTGCGTGCTGTTGGCCCGTCGTGGGTGTGGTGAGCCCACACTAGTAGTTATTTACTACAAGTAACTATCCACCTAGAAACACTACCCGAATCAGGTAGTGTCACGCCTACCCTGAAAGGGAAATGGCTTAATGGTATGCATAAAGAACTTAAGTACTAATAATATAATAATTTATTCAATATTCATTGTCGGCTATTTCTACTTTGTGGCTGTCTGCAATTACGAAATATTCATCTCGAGCCTCCGATTGAATACATAAAATGTAAGGCTGGATCCTACCTTGAGTTGTTTTCAACAGTTTTTTAATAAACTCATCGACGTTTCTTTCGCTCTAAAAATAACAAAAAAACGTTTTAATGATGTTTATAACTATTCATTCAAACTATATTTTCACTTTTGCATTTTAAAATAAAATTCTTACCTTAACAAATCGTATGAGATCTTTTTTTGGAATCTCACAACCTGGTGTCCCATTTGAAATATTTTCCTCAACTCGGGCCTGTGTAAAGAAAAAGTAAGAATAAATTTTAAAATAATTTTTTAAACTCAAATATTTATAATCTGGAATCAATGTTCAAAGTTTTACGCTATTGATTCCCTTTTTCGTGAGATTTTTCGTGGGCAACATCTCGGGTAAAACCAGTAGAGCCTTCAAATTATCAAAAAACTATACCAAAATTTATTAAATGTATACAGCATGAGGCAAATTATGCTATATTATGTTACATTTGAAACCATTTAATCCCTCCATGGTACAATAATTATTGCGCTTACTTTTTCAAATTCGTCTCGACCCTAAAAAAGGAAACAAAAAAAAGGAAATTTATTGAAGGCGTATAAGGTAGAGGAAACTTTTCAATTTATATTAGATTGCATGATTCAATATATTATTCGCGAAGGGCTTATTGCAAATTAAAATTAATTTCACTACTGGCAGTAATAAATTTCATTCATCTTCTTATTTTTTCACGACTTGAATTGATTTTATCCAAAGTGTGCTGACTAAAACCGTTGTTCTTTAAGAAATCACAAAGATTGTTGACGTCCAGTTCTTCCATACTGCTAAATCCACTCTGCGCACCAGATAAAATTAATAAAGCAATGCATATAAAAACGTAAAACATGTTCAGGGAGTCTACTTAAATTACGTAACATCTTAAGTGGGGGGAGGGGTCGAGAGGTTTTGTTACGATCTGTTACGGTGTGAGGGGGGGGGGGAGGGGGGGAGTCATCCATGCACGTAATTTTTGGAAATTCGGCAATGAAAAAAAAACTACTAAAATAGATGACTTTTTGAAATCAAAAAGTTTATGAATAATTAATAATTAGTTCGTAAAATTGACGTACTTCAGACCAAGTCAGTAGAAATTCGTTGTTAAAATTTCTTTATTGTCGACGTTTCGAAAACTATAACGTTTTCCTCATCAGGACTTTGAAGTTCCATTTCCATATTTTAAAGTTCATCACATTTTTTAATTTTTCAGTAAAATTCTATTCCTCATCTGTATAAATATATGTAATATTAATTAATTATAATTAATATCATTAAAATAGTTGAAAATAAAAAATAAAAATTTTTTCCTTAATTTTTAGGTTAGAAATTATAATTGAAAATTTGTTTACCTTATAAGCTTCATTTTTTGAAAAGATTTGTTGTTACAGCTTTAAAAATGTTAATTAATTCAATATTCTTCTAAATTTATATATTTTTTTTCTTTAATAACTTGGTTAGTTTAGTAAAACAGTCGGAGCTTCTATTTCGCTCCATTTTTGCTACGATACATTCAATACAGAGAGGAAGAGAGTTCTTAACAAAAGATGGAATAAGCAATGACGTATCAACGATTTATAATATAAGGTGCTATAGTTTCTATGTAGATCTAATTATAATATTGAATTTTTGCTTTACAAATTTGTAATAATTAATGTATATAAATCTATAATGTGTTATTTAAAATAATAAAAAATTTTAAAAAACTTAGAAAAAATTCATCAATTCGTATTTAAACATTACAATTTTATTAAATTAGAGAATCCAAAATTATATTATAAATTGGACTATAATTGTTAAGATCTGATATTATATTTAAACAATTATTACTGTTTTTCTTTATGAAAAACATTTCTGCTATTAATCTTTTAAATTCATTAGGTTCATGATGTAATACTATAACATTATCCCAATCGATCACATGTCCAGTTTCTAACTGATGTTTTGCTATGACTTTATGGTTTTTTGGATTTTGTATAAAATTATCATGATGTTCTTTTATTCTTGTAGCAAGTAATCTACTAGTTTGAGCCACATAACATTTTTCACAATTCAAACATTGAATTTTATATACTACATCAGTAAATTGATAATTGTCTAATAAATCTTTTCCTAATTTTATGAATTTATCAAGTTTAGAATCAATTCTAAAATTTGTTGTAATATTAAAATCATTTAAAATTCTTTTAATTTCAAAAGATAACTTACCATGATATGAAATTGATATTATTGGTTTAAAATTTCAATTTTTTATTATTTTTATGTTGTTTTGGTTGGAAAAAGAATCTGTAATTGTTTCAATTTTATTATTAACATGTATTTGAATAAATTCTATTGGGTAATTATTTAAAAGTAACGTTTTTTAAAATAAATTCTATATTTTTACTGTGAAATGATTTGTCTGATAATTTTAAAGCTGTATCAATAAGATTTTTTACTATTGAAATTTTGTGTTGTATTGGATGGTTTGAATTTGAAAAAGGCTTAAATTTACACATGAAATTGAAAGTAATAATTCTATTTCGTTTTTAAATGTTAAAGTTATAAAAACTGATTCAGGTAATATCATAACTGATTGGTTCCGAAAAAATACTTATTCAGGTAGATATCTAAATTTTATTTCAAACCATCCAATACAACACAAAATTTCAATAGTAAAAAATCTTATTGATACAGCTTTAAAATTATCAGACAAATAATTTCACAGTAAAAATATAGAATTTATTAAAAAAACGTTACTTTTAAATAATTACCCAATAGAATTTATTCAAATACATGTTAATAATAAAATTAAAACAATTATAGATTCTTTTTCCAACCAAAACAACATAAAAATAATAAAAAATTTAAATTTTAAACCAATAATATCAATTTCATATCATGGTAAGTTATCTTTTGAAATTAAAAGAATTTTAAATGATTTTAATATTACAACAAATTTTAGAATTGATTATAAACTTGATAAATTCATAAAATTAGGAAAAGATTTATTAGACAATTATCAATTTACTGATGTAGTATATAAAATTCAATGTTTGAATTGTGAAAAATGTTATGTGGGTCAAACTAGTAGATTACTTGCTACAAGAATAAAAGAACATCATGATAATTTTAGACAAAATCCAAAAAACCATAAAGTCATAGCAAAATATCAGTTAGAAACTGGACATGTGATCGATTGGGATAATGTTATAGTATTACATCATGAACCTAATGAATTTAAAAGATTAATAGCAGAAATGTTTTTCATAAAGAAAAACAGTAATAATTGTTTAAATATAATATCAGATCTTAACAATTATAGTCCAATTTATAATATAATTTTGGATTCTCTAATTTAATAAAATTGTAATGTTTAAATACGAATTGATGAATTTTTTCTAAGTTTTTAAAAATTTTTTATTATTTTAAATAACACATTATAGATTTATATACATTAATTATTACAAATTTGTAACGCAAAAATTCAATATCATAATTAGATCTACATAGAAACTATAGCACCTTATATTATAAATCGTTGATACGTCATTGCTTATTCCATCTTTTGTTAAGAACTCTCTTCCTCTCTGTATTGAATGTATCGTAGCAAAAATGGAGCGAAATAGAAGCTCCGACTGTTTTACTAAACTAATCAAGTTATTAAAGAAAAAAATATATAAATTTAGAAGAATATTGAATTAATTAACATTTCTAAAGCTGTAACAACAAATCTTTTCAAAAAATGAAGCTTATAAGGTAAACAAATTTTCAATTATAATTTTTAACCTAAAAATTAAGGAAAAAAATTTTTATTTTTTATTTTCAACTATTTTAATGATATTAATTATAATTAATTAATATTACATATATTTATACAGATGAGGAATAGAATTTTACTGAAAAATTAAAAAATGTGATGAACTTTAAAATATGGAAATGGAACTTCAAAGTCCTGATGAGGAAAACGTTATAGTTTTCGAAACGTCGACAATAAAGAAATGTTAACAACGAATTTCTACTGACTTGGTCTGAAGTACGTCAATTTTACCAACTAATTATTAATTATTCATAAACTTATATCACTCAGACAAACAACAGCGCTTTAACAACATTTTTTCCAACTTATGAAATCAAAAAGACAAAATTTCAAAAAAATAGTTTAATTATCAACCAAAAAACATTTCAGTGGACTCTTCAACACCAAAACATGATTTTTAAATAATAAGAGAATTTTCTACAAAATAGTTGAATTTTCCACGAAAAAAGACGATTTTTTAACAGAACTGTTGAAGTTTAAACTAAACAGTTGCATTTCTGTCCAAGATGGATGAAATTTCTACTAAAACAGATGAATTTCTTTTAAAAAAGATAAATTTTCAAAAAAACGGTTGTTTTTTCATCTAAAAAAACAGTTGACTTTTCTATACCAAAATATGAATTTTAAACAAGTAAATTTTTTACGAAATAGTTGAATTTTCAACGAAAACAGGCCATTTTTAACAAAATTGTTGTAAAGTAAATGGTCCGTTTTCGTTGAAAAATCACGAATTTCAATCATTTCAAATGTGTAATAGATTAAATGACATTTAAGGTCTTGAACGAAAAGATTTTCATTTGAAATAAAAAACAGTCAAATTCAACCAAAAAAGACAAATTTTCAAGAATCGTTGAATTTTCAATAAAAAAATACTTTTTAGTCAACAGAGAAAACAAATTTAAAACAAACTGTTGAATTTTCAAGGAAAAATATGAATTTTCAACCAACAAGATTAATTTTCTACCAAAAAAGACGAATATTCAATAAACCACAGGAAGTTATTATTAAGTACAATAAAAGAAAAAAAAAACGAAAAGGGTACTTAGCTTAATATTTCATTTACACTTCACTTTGAGCAAGTTTCTTAAGTTTTGACTTCCTCCTTCATGGTTTCTTTTTTATTAAAATTTGTTTTGAAAAGTCAACTGTTTTTTTTTTGTAGGTGAAAATACAACCGCTTTTTTGAAAATTTGTCTTTTTTCCAAAGAAATTCATCTGTTTTAGTAGAAATTTCATCTTTCTTGGACAAAAATGCCCTGAAGAAGTGAACTGCAATGTTCACGAAACGTCGGCAACATTCATAGTTTCGCACACGATTGAAACCCGAAAAATCTTTAAATTTTTAATTTAAATTTATTAAAAATGCAACTGTTTGCTTTAAAATTCAACAATGTTTTAAAAATTACTTCTTTTTGGTTCGAAATTGACCTGTTCTGTTGAATATTCGATTATTTCATAAGAAACTTACTTGTTTAAAATTCATATTTTAGTATTGAAGTCAAATAATGTCTTTTCTAGATGAAAATAAAACAATTCTTTTGCAAATTTGTCTTTTTCTTAAAAAATGCAGCTGTTTTAGTACAAATTTAATCTTTATTGGATGAAAATGCAAATATCTAATTGAAAATTAATAAGAAAGGGTTAAAATGGGAATAATGTCACGTTAACAGCATTATTTGGTTCTTATTTAAATTATTCAAAGAAGAAAAGAACCTTTCAATACTTGACCGACTATAAATTTTACCAAAAATTATAAAAATAAACAATTATATTACATAACTTTAAAGTTAAATAATTTTACTATAAGACATTGTGATAATGTTATACAGGCTTTATGTGGGTATAATTAGATGAGTATTTTGATTTTTTTATCATTCTGTAAATAATATCCATAAAAATAAAGTTTTTTCACAAAATTGAAAATAACTATGACCACAAATTCTTAAAAAATTTTTTCAGTTTATCGGGTTGAGCAAAGGTAGTTTCAAAGATTTTAAAGGATTTCTAAATATTTCAAAGGATTTTAATGGATTTTTACAGACTTTTATAAGATTTCAAATGATTTCAGTAATCTTAAAGGATTTTAGATGCTCCCAAGAAGGCATTTTAATGAATTTGAAAGGGTTTAAAAAGATTTCATAGAATTAGAAATATTGCAAAGGATTTCAAGAAATTCAATTAGCTTATATTTAAATTCACGGGATTTCAAGAAGTTTTCTAATATTGTAATGAAATTTCAAAGAATTTATTCATATTTATTCAGGAATTGCGAAGAATTGTGAAATAATAAAACTACGAAACTGCTAACAATAGAATTTTTTGTTTCAAGTAACGGAAGACTTATGCTTACCTTTTTTGTTTATAAATTAACACCGTAAAATACACCACTGCTACAAAAACAGTCCAATCACAGAAACATTACTCTTCCACGATAAATTTACTCTTTGCATAAGGACCGAACTTTACACGTTGAAGAGGAAATCCAAACTGAAATGATTTGGATTCCCATGTTCCCTAATGAGTCATGAACTCAAAAACTGTCCCTTTTGAAAGATATGGAATAGTGAAGCTTCGAGTGCAAAAATAATCCAGGTATATTTCCGTGGATGAGCCGCACATACAAGAAAATGTACCTGTTTGCAGGTAGAAATGTCATTAGGTAGGAACGTACTATTGTTTGATGCAGACAAGGGCGACAGTCTGCCACCAGTGGTACACTGTAGCAAAAATTAATATATTACTTGAAAATTGGCGGGTTACAAAAATGTGAAAATTCTTCGGAAAATTACAGCCCCTGTATTTGGGTTATGTGTTTGATAAAATTTTTTTTAACCATACACTTGGTTAATTTTGACGAATATAATCTTCTATACATAGTTAAAAGTTTTTCATGAGGACAACCGCAGGATTTCGCTGGGAGCGGGTGCTGATCTGAAAAATTGCACCCGCTCCCAGCGAAATCGCGGTAAAATTTCAGGACACGGAGCGATCCAAGGACGACCGCCTTCTGCATTCTCCCCGCAAGTGTCTCAGCATTTTGTTGACACACAGGGATGCTTTTCAGGCTATTAACTAGTGAAACATTTGCACCTCTAAGAGCACCGATGAGTAGGATGATTAGCTTAACAGAATATTCCGGGTATAACCGTCGCAACTCCCTTATAAGATCTTTATACCTCTCTTTCTTTTCTTTCTCCTTGGCTATGACGTTTTTGTCAGGTGGTGCCGAAAATTCGATAACGAACATGATTCGTTTCTCGAAGTCAACGAGAACTACATCAGGTCTCCAGTGCGCAACAGAAACAGTTGCCGAGAATATGAAGTTCCAGTATATACGGCACTTCTGATTTTCGACAATTGACTCTATTTCCCTCGGAGCGTTCAGCGGAGCGGTATTTGGGCTAATGCCATAAGAGTGACAGAGATGTTAATAAATCACTCTTAGTGCCGCATTGTGCCTTTGGCTGTAGTTTGTTCCCGCATGAGTTGGACAACTAGATAGTATGTGTCCTAGATGCTCGGGGTGTGCATGACATGCTCTGCAGCTATCATAGGAAATATCTTGGCTCAAAATGTGGCGACGGTATGCTAGAGTGGAAATGACACCGTCTTCACATGCCCAAACGAAACCCTCCGTGACCGACTTCAATCCGGGTGATTTAAGGAAAGCAAGCGTTAGCTCATACGACATCGACTGATCTTCCACATTTCTGTGGAAGATGCCGTGCATCCTCTTGTCGAGGAGCTGTTCGCGGAAGGTTTTCTCCTGTGCTTTCTTAATCCGGGCCTTCAGGAGTAAGTAGTCAAGATGGATAAGATTTGATGGATTTTGCTCACCCCTGATATTGAAGTCAAGGCCGCGTGTTTCAGCAGCCTCCTCCGCTACTTTGTACAGAAATGCCCCTTTGCCCACTTCTTCGTGTTTCCTGACCATTTTAGGAAGAGGGTCTTGTCCATTTGCGACTATATGTGCTCTACCCAGAATAATCCTTTTGTGAAGACATTCAAGATTTCGTATTCCGCGACCACCTAGGCGGCGTGAGATGTAAAGTCGCGGAACAGAAGACTTAAGGTGCATGCTTTTGTTCATGTGAAAAACCTTTCGCGTCCCGATATCAAGGGATCTGAGCTCGTCCTTTGTCCATGGAACCACTACAAATGAATAGAGTACTACCGGGACGGCAAGCATGTTCGTTGCAGATACTTTGTTCCTCATCGACAGTTCGGAAGACCAAATCTGCCGGATGAGACGTTTGTATCTGCTTCAGAGAGTATCCTTTATAGATGTCACGTCCTGAATGCGGCTCTGTGGCACGCCCAGGTATGTATAGGTCTCTCCAGCGCTAAGGTGTCGTATAGCGCTTCTGTCGACGAACTCAGGATCTTCGGGGATGCCATTGCGTTTTCCTTTCGTAAAATTAACCTTGGCGCATTTCTCTAACCCGAACTCCATGCCAATCTTTCGAGTGTACTCTGTGACAATGTCTAGAGCTAGATGTAGTTTCTCTTGATTTCTAGCACAGATCTTGAGATCATCCATGTAAAATACATGAGTGACCTTGTGCTTGCGATCTCCAGGTTTGCCGCAGAGGTACCCTTCGCAATGGCAAAGAGCGAGAGATGGCGGCAATAATGTGAGGCAAAAGAGGAGAGGGCTCATGGTGTCGCCCTGAAACACACCTCTCTGAAAGGTGACACTGTTAGTGATCACACGATGTTTTCCAGATGAGATAGTAAATCTGGTTTTCCAAAGCGGCATTAATCTCTCTATGCAGCTCACGATGTTTGGATGAACCTTTAAGCTTTCCAACAGACAGATGATGAGTCTATGGGAAGTTGAATCGAAAGCTTTCCGGTATTCAATCCAGGTCATCGATAGGAATCGCTGTTGGGATTCTGCATCTTTACAAAAACATCTATCGATGAGCAGGTTCTCCCGACAGCCTGCTACGCCTTTCTTTGAGCCACGTTGTTCATACATCTCTCGCCACACAAGTTCAATTATCCGAACAATCCTATCATTTAGGATAGCTGTGAAGATCTTGTACAGTGTGTTCAGACAAGTTATTGGCCTGTAATTCTTAGGGTCAGCTAAGTTGCCCGTCTTCGGCAGCAGCACTGTGCGCCCTGCCACCAACCACTCCGGAATAGGCTCTTCCGACTTTAGATATGAGGTGAACATTCGGCCCAGATGCTGGTGGGTTGAAGGAAACTTCTTCCACCAGAAGGTCTTGATACCATCTGGACCCAAAGGGGAATAGTTCTTCATGCCTCTCAATACGTTTTTCACCTCTTTGGTAGTGATAGGTGGGCATTCCTCCTCAGCTGTTATGAGGGCATTGCACAGATCCTTGACGCTATTTATGTTCTTCGAGCCTTCATCAAGTGGATGTTGGACTTCGTAGACTTCTCTCGAAAATGTTTTGACCTCCTCTGGTTTGGGCGGATGGTCGACAGTAACTGGAGGGTCTTGAAAGAGTCGAGATGGGTCAGACAAAAACTTTTGATTTTTTCTGAGCCACCTCTCTCTCCGCTCTAGACATCTCCTAGCGTTAGATAGTACTCGTATTCTGTCAACAATATGCTGCCTGATGGTCAGTAGCTTTGAGCTGTTGAGTGTCTGATGACGGATCAGCAGTTCGCGCGCGAATTGCCGAACCTTGGCAGTGAAAGTCCTGCCAGATCTTATGTAGTCAATCACACACTGAATGAGGGACGCGTACTGTCTTGCCCAGCCTATCTTTGTGCTGAGATGATGTACTCGTGTTTTGGTCTTATTATCAACCGTTGGTTTTGTTTTACGGTTTGCATCTGCCAATGTGCTCGCTGCATTGTACACACCACAATTGATAGTCCAGAGTTCGGATTTTTCGCAAAAATCTCCACGAAGCTCAGCATCCAGTTCAGTCAGATCTTTGGGCTTGGGAGAAACCTGAATGTTGATGTTTCTCCAGGTATTGAAGCATCGTTCTTCGGGACCATCCCTGGACAATTGTCCGCGACTGCTTATTAATTATTGTAACCATATTCCGCAGAAACCCTTGGTACACGGACCCTCTATCCGCAACCCGAGGACGCGTTCGGTGGCATTGTCATAGGCCCTTCGGTTCGATTCCCAAGGAATCAAAACCGAACCGAATGGTACAGGGACCCTCTATCCGCAACCCAAGGACGCGTTCGGTGGCTTTGTCATAGGCCCTTCGGTTCGATTCCCAAGGATATATATATATATATATTTTTTATAATAAAACATTTTTATGGTGTGATATTATAATTATATACAAAATTAATAACGTAGAATTTTAATAATAACAATAATATAGAAAAATTTGATATAAATTATTATTTATATTAATTATTTATTGATAGTCAATTAAGAAATGATTTCTTATCGTTAATATTTAATAAAAAATAGATTACTAATATAAGTATTTTAAAAGTAATTTTTAATTTAACTGTTTGTCAGTCAAAATGACTGATTTGTAAGTTAAAACATGCTTGATTGATTGAATCAGTCAAATTTTGACTGATTTAAATTTAGAGTGTACGTTCGTTCCGCAACACTGCTCCGACCCAGGCTGCTGTTCAATCTCACTAGCGATCACCCCAAATGAAGAGCCTCACAAAGTCGCCATGTGAAGCCCCCCACTTGGGTCCATTATTATCCAAGGCCTTTTGTTTCAGGCATCATTCACTCTACTGGCACTCTTTTTATAAACTATTTGCGCCACACTTTTATATCCTGGCATACTGCTCTAGTTTCCTTCATGTACATGCATTTTTTCATGCAAGCTCTCGTGTTTCTATGGCTTCTTATATCTCTTCGAATTAGGGTCTTATTCACACATTCTAACCATTCTTTCCGCGGTCTGCCTCTGGGCGCACTGCCATTTACTTTACCTTGATACACTCGTTTCGTTAGTCGTTCATCTTTCATTCTCTCAACATGCTTGAAACATCTTTACCGATTTCTTTCCCATATGTCAACCAGTGACTCTTTTGCACCACATTCTTTGAGGATTATCTCATTACTCACTTTGTCTATCAGTGTTTTCCCGCATATTATGCGCAGGGATTTCATGCCAATCACCTGTCCATGAATGCAATAAATAGCCATGAGGACATAACGCATCCTTGTCTAAGACCTTGCATAATATCGAACCAGTCACTTAGTTTTCCATTAACCCTTACACTCATTTTGCTACCAGCATATATTGTTTTTATTGCATGTAGGAGCCATCCATTGACTCCGTTCTCTTTCAGGACTTCGCAAAGTTTACTTCTATCCACCTTCTCAAATGCTTTTTCTAGGTCAACAAATGTACAGAAAACTTTCTTTCCTACTTTCAAACTTTTTTCTGTGACCTGTCTTAGGCTAAATATTTGATTCGTACATGATCTTCCTGGCATAAATCCACTTTGGACTCCCCATATCTTTCCTTCTGTTATTTTCATTACCCTGCGGATAAGTATTTTTGAGTATATTTTACTTACGGTACTTAATAAGCTGATACCTCTGTAATTATTGCAGTTACTTTTATCTCCCTTCCTTTTGTATATTGGTACGATAATCGCTTTTCTCTACTCGCCTGGGACTTCCGCCATCTCGATACATAAATTTATCAATTCGCACAGCATGTGAGATATGTACTCGCCACCGTATTTAAGCATTTCAGCGCTAATACTGTACACCAGCAGCCTTACCGTTTTTTAAGTTCTTAATTATATCTCTAATTTCAGTGACACAATTTTTTTCAATTGGGTTTTCTGATGTATTATGTTCTATGTCGCAGTTCTGTTCTCCTATAGCTTCACCTCCTACTAATTCTTTAAAAGAGTCTTTCAAAGCGTCTACTATCCCGTCTGTATCATATAGCATTTCCCCTTTGCTGCTTCTCATGCTGACAAACTCTGTACTTTTACTTCTCTTCATAGATTTATATAACAGTTTCTTGCTTCCTTCAAAGTCGTTTTATATTTTCTTCTCTTCTTCTGTTTTGATTTCATCTTCACTTTCCTTGACTAGTCGTTTAACTTTCCTCTTTTTGTGTCTGTAATCATTTTCAAGTCTATTTCTCTCCTTATCGCTAAGACCTGTGATGTTCAACGTTCTGTTGTACGCTTCTTTCTTTTCTTTTCGGGCTGCCTGAATGTCATTATTCGACCATACATCACCAGACATTCTTCCTAGAACCGCAGTACCACACACATCAGTCGCACTCCTAACAATGACGTCCCCAAACAAAGTTGATACGCCCTCTAAATTTGTATTATGTATTAGTGCCACCCAAGTTGCCTGATCTATGCGTTCGTTTATCTTATTCTGAAAATTTATTTGTGTACATGTGGATCATTTGATGTTTGAACCAAGTATTTGTAATAAATAGGCCCTTCTCTAGGCATAAGCTAACTAATCTTTCCCCGTTATAATTTTTTCTTGAATCCCAAAATTACCTAGCACCCTTTCTTAATCTGTATCCTGACGTTGGACGCTGACCCATCCGTTCGTATCTCCTAGCAGAATGATTCCTTCACCATGATCGTAAATACTTATTGTATCATTTGAAGTCAGCCTCTAGTCACTAGATAGCCAAACTTGAAGTATCATATTCTGATTCTGCTCTGAGACACAGCTAGACGGCATTGCGGTTTTCCCTCCCTACGTTCTTTGTTCTAATTTTTGAGTTTAACAGTTATGCCGGTAAATTTCAGCGAATTCATTTGATAGAGAACTTAGCCATGAAACCCAGACAGATTCTAAATGACAAACAGAAGTGTTATATACTAGATCGTCCATCAACGCGTCCAGAAAAAGCTAATCATTTTCCTATAGATGATTTATAAAAACCAAATTTTTTTAAAAAAACCAAGAGAAAAATAATTATAAATTCATAAATAATTATTCTAATCATTACTCATGTATTTTTATTTGTTATTTCTTGGTTTCTTATAAATTGATTTACTTTTTAAGTTAATTCTAAAATTACTATTATTACTATTATCATCTTAGGGATCTGAGATACTGCTATGAAGCGCCACTGAGGACTATCTTCCTTCATTTTAAAAGCATTAAGTGAACAAGGGCTGTTTAAAGTGTCCCAGAATGCGTCTTTGACTTCTCTCGGATCACTATCAACTGGCGCGTAGCACGCTATGATAAATAATCTTCTGATTTCAACCTTCATTCTAGCCCACAACAATCTGGGCGATACAAAATCATGATGATGAAATGCAAGATGCTGTCTTGCTTTTTCATTCATAATCAAACCGACTTCTTGACTACTACGTAATTCACTACCTACTCCTGACCATATTTCACAACCGCCTATAAACACCATATTTTCTATGTTTCTACTTTGGCATCCCTTTTTCTTTGTCTCAGGTACATATCGCCTGAAACTTGACCTTTACATTTACCGTGTGCATGGATTTCGTCAATCAAAGTGATAGTCCATTCCGAGGCTATTTTATTGTTTTTATTATTCATTGTTTGAATTGTACACCTAACAACCGCATTTATGCGAGAAATTTATTTTTCGAGTCGAAATCATGTCCAAGTAAAGTAGTGATTCGTCGTTTGGTGGAGAGCCTAGTTCTAACGTCTGTGCCACCACACTTGGGTTAATGAGGAGGGAGGCAGAAATGGAACCGAGAGATTCGAAGATGGTTGGTGTTTTATGCTGAGGAGGTCACTAGGCTTCAGCAGCGTTGTATTGGATAGGAGTTCATATGTTCCCATCTGCCAATTCCCGGCCTACCTCTAGGCACGAAACCAAAAACATATATATATATATATATATATATA
>CAKNYM010049527.1:100579-119222 GCA_932195095.1 Andricus curvator
CGTCAACTTGAAGTAAAAATCGTTGAAAATAAATATAATAGTAAAATTTTTCATAAGGAGTAATTTTGTAAACTGAAACTAAATGCATTCCCACAACAGTCAAATTTTCCACTAAAATAGTTTAACGTTTGAATTTTCTACCAAATGTACGGATAAAGTGTTTTATTGTAATTTAATTTATGATATAAAAAGAGTATGATCTCCCCCCCCCCCTATAATTTTATTTAATTGTTTATGGAGAAAAAGAGTCAGCTAATCTTGCTAATATCATAGACTATGGTGGCAGCATGTATTTTTCTGTATTTTTCATAGAAAATCCTGGGAGAATTGCATTAGCATTAACAGGTTTCTCTCCGATTGTAAAATAAAAAATCTGCCCGCTCGATAATATATTTCTCTCGCGCTCACTTTTTTCCGTACCATTAGAAAACTTGCGGCTTCAATGTTGAAGGCTGTGAGATCAGTTTAGTTCCTTGTGCTGACTTACGAATCAGAGTGTCGAAGTATCTGATTCTCAATATCGATATTGAAAATCAATGCTTGAATCGGGGAATTGAACTTTTTCACACAAAAATATGGAATAGGACATGACATTTGACGTCACAATATCAAGCTATTAATATCTGCTATCCCCGGAATTGAAGTTTTTCGCCCTAAAATAATATAATTTATATATTAAATGTTCACCCTAATGGTGTCATATTACATTGAAAATTTTCAAGATCTGCTACCGTCTCAGTGACTCATGGCTCCCTTCGTTATGCGCCGACACCATGCGTCACGGATCAAATTAGATCTATATGCTGATACGATTGGCAGGCTTTATTTTAATAAACAAATTGATTGTTTAGATATTCCAACTCTATGCGTCACCCGTCCGACATACACTGTTAAAAATATCCAGAAATTTACGAAACACTTCAGACGCAAAAGTAACGGAGGTTTCCAAATGTCGGTTACTGAATCGGGATTACAATAAAATTTTCGAAAATTTACCAATTTTACGTAAAATTGCGAGCTTTACGTAAAATGGCGAATTTTGGGCGCAAATTACGAAACAACTTCGTGAAATTACGAAAAAACTCGCTATCACTCGGATCCCTTCGGTACTATTCGGAAGGACGTCGCCGCGTCGTTTTCGCCTAAGTCGCAGTACTGTGATACCAACTTTCGCATGTAGACTGCCACTGCCCAGCAATAGTCAAACGGAAATAGTCTTGAAGGTATAATTAAATATTTTGTCATGAAACCTATCTTTTCGTGGAGTCAAATAAATTCACTTCTCTTTTATGCTTTCCTCTCGCGTTACTTACCTATGATACTAAATGCCTTTTCATACATTGCTTGCCGCCGGTGGCAGAAAAAAATTTCGGATTTTTACGAAACATGTAACTGAAAGCCGATTCCGTTAGTGCTACTGAACATTACGAACCGTTTCGTAATTTTACGAAACATGTAACTGCAAAAACTTCCGAAAAAAATTTCTAACAGTGATAATTTCTTTGATATTTTTAATATTAAATTGCTTGGAAGAGCTTCTGTGATATCTGCCGACAGGAAGTTGACGTCATATTTTTTCAAAGAATTGGACGAAAAACGTAAGTCTACCGTTGGTCAGCCTTTAGGTTCATCAGCAAACTGATTGTTTATACATTCCATAAGTATGCGTCATTCGTCTGAAGTAATCTCTGTGATATTTTTAAATACAAAATTTCCTCTGATTTTTGCCGACATCATGCGTCAGGGGTCTCATACTTCACATAATCTTAAACAATTCCTGGTGAGCACAATTCCATTCTGATGACGTCATCCTAGTTCCAGGAATCCTTATCTACAGGGTTACCATACTTCATCAATATTAAGACTATATATGGGAGCGCTCTCTTTATTTTTTCCAGTGCAATATTAACACCGGTCAAGTGTGCTTGTAGAATAAAAAGTGTTTAAGATTCATTTAGAAGCAGAATTTTTTCTGTGATTTCCAAAACTGAAAGCAAACTGGCAGTAGTGATCTTAAAATCTGTGCAGTGTTTTAATAAGTGTCAGCTAACTTCAGTTTAATTTTAAAATGGATTGCAAAAAATATAAAAAAGTTCTACAAGATGGGGATCAACTTATACTTGAAAAGCAACCATCATCAGCTGAAGAAATTAGATGGTGGACGAGGGAAGAAATAAGAAACATCAGAATATTCAACAAAATGCTGAGGAAAAACAAACATATATATATGGGGGAAAAACGTAGGATTATGACATTAATCGCTAATCTGAAGACAGCAAGCAGAAGATTCAAGAAGTTGCTGGAAACAGGAGCTGGCATGAGTGAAGCTTCGATGAAACTACGAGAGAATTATCTGGAATGATGTGGAAAGTGCTTTTTAAACGCGCATAAGAACTGGGGTCATATTAAATTTAATTCATAAAAACTTTAATACATTCTTGGATGACTGCAAACGCATGTTCATTCCACGAATTAAAAACATATACAATAGTTTAGGTAATATTAAAGCTTGTGTTGAATTTACTGGGATTTTGAAGGCAATAGTGGCTGGTGAAGAAAAAATAGATAAAAAAGTGTTTGTACTAAGAATTACCCTATTTTGACAACCACAAATATTGGTGGATTGTTTGAGGAAAAAGTCGGAGAACAGGTTCAAGTTAAAATTGATAAACTGAAAACGACAGATTTGGTTTGGAGTTTAATAGAAATCGTAAACTTAAGGGTTAATAATAATAGATACGCCCCGTTTCAGGTTGGGTCTTCAACTTTCATTGAATACCTGATTTTATTCAAAGAAAAAAAGTTGTGATCCATATTAAAAATGAAGATTCATATTGTTTTCTCTGCTCAGGAATGGCAGCTCTTCATCCAATTAATAAAATGCAGGAAGAACTAGTTCTTATCCTCACATTAATGATTCAGAACTCAAATGTAATGATATCAAGTTTCCAATTACTCTTGCGGATATTCCGAAATTTGAAAAAATGAATGGTTTAAGGGGGTATTTCTATTTGACTGAGCTTTTTCAGGCGTTTTTCAAAAATTCATAAAAAATACAATTGTTAATATTTTTGAATGGAAGTTTTTTTTATATTTTTAAGCAGACCTTAAAATAAAAAAAATGCATGGTTATCAATTGAAAAAAAAATAATTGGGGGCGCTGTAGCATTTCAAAAAATGTGTCCCGGAAACGACACCCTCACTTGGCTGACATGATTCAGCTGCTCCAGGTCGTCCGAAACAAAAAAATCGAAGAGATTCTTAAAACATACGAGAGCGGCCATAGCCGGGACTAGAACAAATCAAAAATATAGAAAATTCACAAAATAGCGCCTATTTGAAATTTTGTTTGCGAATTTTGACATTTTTGGGGGTAGTTTTTGACTTGCTAAAAATTCAAAAATCATTATTCTTCATTTATTCTAGTTCGGGCTATAGCCAAACATCTGCTAAATATATCCTCCAAATTTGAGCTTAATCGATCCAGTTGTCTCATCTTTTTCTTTTGACAGACATTTTTGACATTTTTAGATGTCTTTGTATTGAAACTTATAATTTAGATCCATTACACTACTATGCAGCACCTGGGCTTTCCTTTGATGTTATGTTAAAATATACTGGAATTGAACTTGATCTGTTAACAGATGTAGAAATGTTATTACTTATTGAAAATGCCATCAGAGGTGGTGTGTCTCAGTGCTGCAATAGGTATGCGGAAGCACATAATAGATTCATGGGGTTAAATTTTAATACATTGAAACCAGAATCTTACAACACGTATTTTGATATAAACAATGAATACGGTAAAGCTGCGAGTCAATATTTACCCTATCGTGATGTAAATGGTTTACAAAAACCAAATTTTTTCAATATTCTTGATGATTCCGAAATAGGTTATATTCTTGAAGTAGATTTGGAACATCCTGAAGAACTCCATGATTTGCATAAAGACCTACCATTATGTCCAGAGCATTTTGTACCTCCTCTTCTCACATCTAAAATTCCTGAACTAATAACAAAATTGAAATCAAAAACGAATTACGTTCTCCATTATCAAAACTGAAAACCGTATTTAAATTTCGGGATGAAACTTGTTAAAATTCATAGAGTTTTATAATTCAAACAAAAACCATGGTTGAAAGACTATATTGATTTAAATACTGACTTAAGAAAGCAGGCAAAAAATGAATTTGAAAAAAAAAATTTTTAACTCATGGACAACTCAGTCGTTGGTAAGACCATGGATAACGTAAGGAAGCACAAAGATGTTAGGTTAGTAAGGGGGGTGGGAGATGGGATGCAAAAGCTCTGATTACCAAACCAAACTTTCATAACTGCACTATCTTTGGTGAAGACATGGTGATCATTGAAATGAGTAAAAGTAAAATTAATTATAATAAACCAATTTATATCGGATTCGCTGTTCTTGACATATCAAACATAATAATTAATGACTTTCATTACAATTACATGAATTTCAACTTCAATGAAAAAACAAAATTACTTTATACTGACACAGAGAACTTGACTTACCACACTACACTTCCAAACCTTCATGATTATATTAAAAGAGACGCACACAAATTTGACACTTCAGATTATCCACCAAATAATGTCTATGAAATTAAATTACTGCACAAAAAAGTCTTGCGGCTCATAACGGACGAATGCAACGGAAAAATTGTGTCTGAATTTATTGGGCTAAGATCAAAATTATACGCCTATACAATTTTGGGGAATGAAGAGGGAAACAAGAAAGCTAAAGGTATTAAAGGATCCACATTAAGGAGAATGACGTTTGATGACTACAAGCAAAAAACTTTGTTGCATTATCAAGCTCTCATTCGACCTCAACGGTTGATTCGAAGCCGAAAACATGAAGTTCACTCGATTAAGCAAAACAAGATTGCTCTCAGCTGGCGAGATGATAAGAGGATGCTGCTTCCTCATACAACAGACACACTTCCATGGAGCTACAAAACTCAATCACAGGAGGCATGGATGTGGATAAAGACTAATGTTCATTGTTGACAAATGAACTTAATTCTCAAAGGAGAGTTGAAATTATGTACAGCGATGCTAAAACTTGTATAAATGTTCATTTTTGATAAACAAATTTGAATGCGCAAAAAAAGAATTGAAATTATCTACGTCCATACTTTAATGATCCATTTTGTTTTGAACAATCAATAACCGTTAGTGCAGCATAATGTAAGAATTCATTTTTCATTAAAAGTGGAAGAGGCTTCTTACCACAATAATTAGCTTGAAAATCAGTATACATCTCATAAAGCACAGCCAACTGATTTTTATCTATATCTAAATTTGAATTACCATATGGATAACTTTGTGAACTTAACAGCAGTTTTACATTAGATATTTTGCAATGGTCGAAATAGCTGGCATTTTTAGTAGACACATTTTTCCTGTTTGTATGAAAACCTAATATTATAAATCTAGATTTTTCCAACTGGGTTGATGTTTTTACAATCCAAATATGATTCGAAGTAGTTGGTAGTAATGGGTACTCATACAATTCTCAAATGCGAAAACTTATTGGAATAGATGGATCATTTCCAATATACTTTAATAATTTAAATTTGCGTGCATCTGACAATCTAATTTATGGTAATAACCATTAAATTTTGTTAATCTCTATTTTAAATGGTTAATTTGCCGCTGCAGCTGCTGCTGCTCTTCGATCCGGTTTTTTTTTTCTTTTTACGAGGGATGGTGGAAAATGTCCAAGAACACACCGTGAAGGATCCGAACTTTTCGGTAGTGTGGGGATCTTAGTCGGATCACTACAATGACTCTGACGTATATAATATTCAATTATACTTTGCGTATGATTATACATTATACAAAATCATATTTGTCATTATAATAATGCCACCAAGGGACTCACTAAAAACCATCACCCTTTCTCCTTGGCAGGAATCCCCCCGGAATCGCTTTTGCATTACTTCAGGGGGTGCCGTTTTCTTCACTATAGAAGTGCCTGCTGGTTTTGCTGGTTTTTGTGCTGGATGTTTTGCACCTTTTTCATCTCCTGTAGCTCCCAACCAAGATGTACGCATCGTCCTCAGCAGTGCGGTAATACCGCACATTGGGCTCGTCGACCTTCGACATCTTGGTTGGGTGCAGCTGGTTGGGCTGCTATCAAGGAAACTTCGTCAACGGAGCTGCCTCCCTGAATGACCCGCATCTCAACGACCCCGCAAGATGGTCAGTCCAGGGCTTTCCTTCTTTTGCGGCGCAGAGGTAGCACTCGAGAGTGCTTACACACTCCGTAGACCTGTGTCCCTCCTTGCCGCACCTCCAGCATCCTTTCGTCCTATCAGGATCTTTGCAACTCGCTGCCATGCGACCGAAGCCGAGGCAGCGGTAGCATCTGATGGCCTCTATCTTCTGGCGTACGCGACAGAACACCCATCCCACCTTCAGGTGTCCTGCTCGTACCAGCTTCGACGCCGTTTCTTCGGTCAGTTCCACAAAGGCCTTCAGAGTTCCCCTGAAGGCCTTCTTTGTGAGACTGACCCTGATCTCGCCTCCAGGCTGCTCGCCAAAATGACTTCTGACGGCAACCTCAACCTCCTTCGCATCTGTTGTGGTGTCGAGGTCGAAGACCTCAACCTCCGTGCGAGGGACAAACTCCCTCACACTGCCACCTTCACCCACAACCTTTTTGATCGCAGCGGAAAGCCTGGATCTGCCATCCTCTGCGGGCCCTACTTCTAGAAGGCTCTCTCCACTCCTGGTTTCCCTGACACCCTTGATTGTTACGCCAAGGGAGTCAGGTCTTACCTTTCGGTTGAGGTCCTTGAGAACCTCTGCGTAGGTCGAGCCCTCAGCCGGTTTGATTAAAACCGCTTCGGGTCGAGCTCGTCTCTGTTTCCTCTTCTTCTTTCTTCTCGTCGCCTTGGGTACAGGTGTCGGTACCTCTCCCTCTTCCTTCTTGGGTGTCGAGGTCGCCGCTACACCACGGGTCTTCGACTTCTTCTTCTTTCTTGGCCTAGTGGCGCTCGCCTCTACGGGGCTCAGGGTGGGCTCCCTCGCTCTCTTCCCATATTGGGTTGAGGGAGTTTCCACGGCATCTTTTTCCGTCTGAATTCCCCTACTGGCTACACGTTCGCGCCCTGCCTTCTTTCTCACTTCGGTAACTCTGTGGCCTACCCTCTCCTTCATATAGCTGGAGTGGTAGTCCAAACACGTCTCGAGACCCTTCACGTTGCGGTGGAGACGCGCAAGACGGTCTCTCGCATCCCCCACACCGTCGCGGATTTCAAGCCACATGTTTCGCTTTTTCCCGCAGAAAACCTCCATCTTCCTGATGATCTCTTGGAGACACATCAGCTCCCCCTTCGTGTCATGGAACTTGGTGCGGAAGTCGGACTTAGTCCTCTTCGCACCTGACCACTCCTTCAGTTTCTGTATGTAAATGGGCTCCTCCGTGACGTCCAGAGGGCCGCCTAACTCCTCACAACCACTCCTCTCAAAGTATGTTTGGTCCCCCCTCCCCGCAAAATCCATGGGACCTGCACTGACCACCGGGGCTTTCACCCGATCGGAATCAGTGGGGAGATTTCTACTCCCTTGGGGTATGTCGTATTTCACGTACGCACTCATGATTGGTCTGAATTAGGGGTTCCTGCCCCTAGCTGATTTTTGTCCACCCCGGGTATTTGATTTCCCCGGTACCACCCATATCTGGGAGGCGTTCCCCTATCCGCCACCTGGGGAGGCGCCCGATGAGGGACCAGCAACCCCACACGGGCTTCGATCCGGTTATGATGAGCTCATGCTTAGCATTGATAATGATTTTTTGATAATCTTCAGCAAACCCTAATATCATACTGAGCGGTATGGAAACATCAAAATAACCAGTTGCATTGGGTAATATCTGTTCACTGTTACATTCAAGCCAACCAGCATTCTCCAAGAATCTACTCCGACCTTATTGCATAGATACATCATTGTTTATAAGAATCGTGAGACCAACATTTTTGTTTCTATCAATTTCTACATCATTAAGCTCATATCGTGCTTCTCCAAATAAATGAGAAACTGCATTATTAGCTAAAACTTTATTAGTCACGGGGGTTCCATCATCCTTGGTTAATCTTCCTTGTATATGAAGTGAGATTTTGCTTGGTGGTATGTTCCTTTAACGGTTATTGATTGTGCAAAACAAAATGAATCATTAAAGTATGGACCGGTTGATGTTTGTCTAGAATTTGAGGTTAAAGAAAGTTTCCTGGTCAAACATCAGCTTACTGTTTGATTTTAAATGATCGCATAATTGAATATAAGCCATTATGTGGACAGGTCTAAAAGTTAGTATTACTAACATTATGGCGAATCACTGCAGTTGCATTCAGCATGGAGTGTGTGATGGACATGCGTGGTTTCAAATTACCGTGTAACAAATTTATATTACAAGAGTTAGCTATATTCTTTATCAGCGATCAAGCTACACCATTTAATATTGTATTCCAACCTATAAAGTATAAATGTATGCATCAATGGTTAAAATATAATTACCATGGCCTTCCTTCGAACTCTGCACGGTGTGCCTGAACCAACTTTAAATGAAAGGTCATAGCACATCCAATTTTTTTGTTGGGTTCGATTGAGGGGCTTAAAAATAGTGTACAAACAAAATTTGAGTCAAATCCCCTGAGCCGTTTTTTAGAAAAATGTTTTTTAATGGTGAAAAATAGAATTTTTCAAAAAATTTAATAAATTGATTTTTTTCTGCACTTCATTCATGAAAAACCTTATAAAATTAAAAAAAGAATCTTAAAAAATTAAAATTTCAACTTTTTAAAACAAATCTAAATAAAAAATATAATAAATTCCTAAAATGTAATAAAGACTTTGAAGTACGTCTTAAAATATACCTATCATCAAACATGCCTGTGTTAACACAACAACAACACGTGAATGTAAACATTGATGGAGTGTCTGACCTAATACAAACATATCTAGAACAAGAATCACATTTTTTTGTACACCAAAGCATTACGAAAATTTAAAAGATCATATTATAAACGGTATACCCCTAAAAGAAAAAGAACACTTGGTGTGTCATTTGATTAAAGTGATTCCAAATGGAAAAGCGAAAAACATTGAAGAAAATAAATCAGATAAAAATACTGTAATCGCTTTATCACAGAAGCATGGAAATCCTTAGAAAATTTCTTTGACTGAACAGCAATCAGAAAAAAAAAGAGAAACGTGTTTCTACTGGAGATGTTTTAAAAATTGGAACAAGTTATGGGCTTCCAACGAATAAAGTGCATGGTATTACAGCAGCCCTTCGCGTTGCCACGAATGACAAAAAATTATTTGAACCAGATCTAAAACAAAAATTATAAACTTTTAACGATTAACGTATTGGTAACGGTGGTCGGAGCGGACGTGTCTATTTGCTGCTCTCCGGGGTATTGTATTTTCGAGTGTTTTTCTTGCTCTTTTTTCAAATAAAAATTTGCAAGTAGTGACTTTGTGTGTTTCTGGTGCGTCTGAGCAAGTTGGTTTTTTTTTCTAAACTGTTGGTTTCTTGTTGTTTTTGGATTTACCAATAACTGTCATTGAAAAATTAGAGCAATGGGTGCGTGTCCAGAGTGCAAGGAAGTGATTTCCAGAGGAGGACCTGAGGTGCTTGTTTGTTTAAAGTGTGATGTTTTGACCCATCTGGCCTGTGCGAATTTTAATATTTCTAAAAAAAAAACTTTGATAAACTCAGGAAGGGTCAGGCAGATTTCTTCTGCATAAAATGCAAAGGGCAAAGCATCAGCGACATCTCTACGGCAGCCGATGGTAGTTCGTCCGGGAAACCTGCAACTAATATTTGCAACGCAGACCGTACGTCTTCCCCTTACGCTCTTGTCCCCTCGGCAGCAACGGCTACCCCCAACCAGCCTGATCTTGCTGCTATGATCAGAAATGCTGTCTTGGAAGGACAAAAGGGTGCGCTTGCGCAGTCTCAGGAGATTCTTTCCAGGATCACTGAATTTGAAAATAAGCAGAAAGCGTTCAATGATAATCTTCTAGCCTCCATTCAAACTATCAAAGCTGACATTGCTGATAACTCAAATCGAATTTCTGTGCTCGAAGCTAGCTTAGAAATTGAAAAGGAAGATATAACCAAAATTAAAAAGGATGCCAATGATTTAAAATTAAAAGTGGCCACTCTTGAGCATGCACTTAACGTAAGCGAGCAGGCGGCCCTTCAAACGACTTTGGAAATTCATAATTTCCCTATGAAACCCAATGAAGACCTTTTTACGAACATCGACTCGATAGCTAAGGCTCTTGACGTTCCCTTTACGAGGGAAGGTGTGGTAAAAATATACCGAATTATAAAGGCACCTGCGCTCACAAAACCCTCCAACCTGCCCATCATTGACGCGAAACTCGGCAATCAACAACTGCGAGATAAATTCGTTGAGAGACGTAAGGTCTTTAGAGACTTCTCTACTGAAAACCTCGGGTGGCCGAGCAAAGATTAACACCCTGTTTATCTACGAGAGGCCCTGTCACCTTTGAATCGGAAAATCTACGCCATTGCCTTTGGTCTCAGAAGAGAAAAATTAATCAAATATCTTTGGATTGCGGGCGGAAAAATTTTTTGTCGCAGAGAGGATGGATCTCCGCGAATTTACCTGGCTAATTTGCAGACCGTCGAGGGACTTAAATAGCAATTACTGCTTCCTAGTATCATCCTAAGTATATATGTCGGTAAATATAACATAACTTGTCAATTAGACCGATTTCCAACTCATCTACCATACTCCATAATTTTTTCAATTAAGAACTTGAATTTAATAACACAAAGGTTTCTCAGTTATTCTAACAATTCTAATGGAATTTATTATGTTCTACAAAAACATCTGTTGAATCAAAGTAATCCTGACTATATTGTATTTCATTCTTTATCTGAAAGATCTATTATTGTATCGACTGCACGAGATTCTATAAAAAATGCTAAGATTGTTTCTCGCTCTATTTCGGAGATTTATCCTTCTACGGTATACTTAAATTTTCGTGCTTCAGTACCACTGAAGATTCTTTTAGATTTAAATCTACACTGTCACTTCAGCAACTATTTGACTCTGCTTAACCCTATTTGTAATTACTTAATTTGGGCTCTATTGGTTATTGATCATGTTATTTCTATTACTACTATCTTTTCGTGTGTGCTACCATTCTTTCAGGTAACTTGTAACCTAAAACTAACCATTTTACATTTTCAATTGATATCTTAAATAATTGGCATGTTAACTATATAATGCTTATTGCTTTTATAATTTTTACCTTTATATGTGCCTTATTCCCTGTTTTTATCTGCAATCATGTGAACTGGATTTTGTTGGTTAACGTATTTCAGACCCTACTATATTTAACTATACTTGAACGTTTCTTATCACTGTCAAAATGGAAACCTTAAATATTTGTCACGTTAACGCTCAGTCTTTACCTGCCCATTTCCACGAATTCAAACATCATTTTATGTCCTGTTCCAACCATATCATAGCCGTGTCTGAGACCTGGCTTACGCCTAACATTCCATCTAGCCTCATAGCACTTGATCATTACACACTTCTCCGCAGAGATAGAGATGAGAGAAGAGGAGGTGGGGCATGTCTCTACATTCATGACAGCTTAAGGGGTGTACAGGTTGGAATGAGTCCTCCTGCTAATTACCCTATTGCTGAATACCTTTTTATCAAGGTATCTTCGTCTCATGACAGCATGTTGGTGGGTGTGATTTTTCAAACCTCCTAATGCCTCCTACGGTAGGGAACTTGAGGCTGATATTTTTGACCTCATACCAAATTATAATAACATTGTACTTACTGGTGACTTAAACACAAATCTTAATGCCACTAACAATTTAACTAACTATTTAAAATCAGTTGTGTTCTCCGCCGGATTATCTATAGTTCCACATAATACCACGCACCACACCGATCATTCTAGTACATGGATTGACATGATGATTGTTGATGATCTAGACAAGGTATTTTCTTCTACTCAACACTCAATCTCATTCCTCTCAAACCACGACCTTATCAGCATGCAATACCAGGTCTCCTTTGATCCTTCCTCTAGTATATCTCCTCTGTCTATACGCAATCTCAAAAATATAAATGAAGCCGAATTTCTCGAGCACCTCTCCACTTATGATCGGAAAAGAATTTTTATTGAAAAAGATATAAATAGAAAGGTTATTTGTCTAACAAAATTTTTATCTGTAGCTTTTCGCAAATTTGCGCCTCTTCATACCCTTAAAGCAAAAAAGAAGTCCACTCCTTGGATTATATCTCATATCAAAGACTTGATGAAAGAAAGAGAGAAAAAACGTAGATTGGTTAAAAGAACAAAAAATAGTATTATTCAAGCCGAATTTCGTAAACTGAGAAACTTAGTTCAAACCAAAATCAGAGATTCATACAATCAATATAATTACAATTCTATTAAAAACAGGAATAAAAATGAAAACATCTGGTTTCTCTTAAGACGACTTGGACTTATTCCTCCAAAACACTTGGCAAGAAACCCTTATTAAAAATCTCTTAGAGGTTAAATCAAATGCTCAAGGTTCTGATGGTATTTCAATGAAAATGATTCGCTTAGCTTTACCAGTCATTTGTCCTATTCTCTTGCATATCTATAATGCATCTCTACAGGTGGGAATATTTCCTAATACTTGGAAAGAGGCGATCATTCGCCCTGTTCCTAAAATTTCTAACCCTACCTCCCCAAAGATTTCCGCCCGATGTCCATCCTCTGTGCCTTGTCTAAACCTTTCGAACGCATTGTCCATCAGCAACTTACAGCACATATTGAAACTATCAATTTAATGGACCCAATGCAATCTGGGTTTCGTGCCAGGCATAGTACTTTTACAGCTACACTTAAAGTAACTTCTGATGTTAAACCGGCAATTGATAGAAGGGAAATAACGGTTGTTGTCCTTTTGGCTTTTCTAAGGCGTTTAATACAGTTAACCATAATTTACTATTGTCTGGGCTCAAATCACTTCACCTCTCAAATATGGCTGTGAAATGGTTTGAATCTTATCTTAGTAATCGTTCTGAAAGAGTACAAATCAGCAATGGCGAGCGTTCTGACTGTGGGGAGGTTAAGAGTGCTGTCCCTCAAGGTTCCACGCTTGCACCTACTCTATTTAATATTTATACATCTGAACTTGGTAGTGAACTTCGACACTGCAAGCATCACAAATATGCTGATGATTTCAAGCTTTACCTCTCCGGGCCTATTGCCACTCTTAAGAGCTTACTTCAAAGGGTACAGGAGGATATTGATTTGGTGGTGCAGTGGGCCTTGACAAACGGTCTCACTCTTAACCCTGCTAAAACTAAGACTATAATCATAGGACCTTCTTCCTCTCCTTCACTTGCAACAACTGCAACCTTGCCTCCTCTCTTGATCGATGGGCGTCTCATCCCCTTTGTGGATTATGTGAAAGATTTGCGCTATATTCTTAATCGCTCTCTTACATGGAATGAACACGTTGCGGATATCTCAAGGAAAACCTTTAGAGTCCTCCAACAGCTTAACAGGAACAAAGAATCACTTCCTACTTCAGCGCCTATCCTCCTAGTTAAAAGCCTGATCCTTCCTTTCTTTGACTACGGCTGTGTGGTATATGACGATGTTACTGACGAGCTGAATGCCAAGCTTGAGCGTACGCTTAATGCTTGCATTGGGTTCATCTATAACATCCCAAAAAGTGAACATATTACTCAGTATAGAGAAAGAGCAGGACTCCTTAACGTCGCCAAAAGAAGACAATTTTGTATGGGTAATTTACTTTATAGCCTATTCAGTAATGAAGCTCCGCACTATCTTCTCAACCTCTTCCATTTCAGTGACAAAGATCAACCAACACATTCCAAACTCCGTAAAAGGAAAACAGTATTAAAAATTCAGCCACACCGCACGTGTAAAATGCAAAGGTCCTTTGTTATTCGTGGTGCTCGCCTTTGGAACCAACTACCTATAACCATTAGAAATGCATCTTCACAATTTCATTTTAGCAAACTCCTTTTTAGTTACTTATTCAACACATCAAATCCCACCCGCGAAATCACACATTGATAACACTTAAATTCATAATTAAAATATATATGAGTATGTGTCTGAATGCGTATTTACTTTTAAGTATGTAAGGTAAGTGTGCCAGTTATCGGAAGCTTAAGGCGAATTTCAGATTTCAAATGCTCAAAAAACTATAGTAAACATATTTAAAACCTAAGAAATGCGTTTTATCGAATAAAGCGGATCTTTAGAAATATAATTCACTTATTACTTGCAACATATCCCATTAGAATAAATATTGAAAAAAGTTTGAGTTTATAAATACGAGAATGCATGGGTTATCGGCAAGTCAGAAACCTGGCTGCTTCAGTTATCGGCACTTCAATGTGTGAGTGGTCGGCAATAGCGTTTAAGAATAATTTAAAACTATTTCTTCGGTTAATTTTAAGAATTATTGCAGGGTATACCAATTAAGGGAGGATTATTCACTAATAAAAGTTTATTAACTATAGGAACTTTCGGAGCACACTTTTATAAACATAGTAGTATCAGTACCATCTTTTACACTTTGCAAGGCTGCCAGCATTTGGTCATCGGAATATTTTAATTTTGTTGTCATTTTTGTAGATAAATAAATAATTGTATTTATTTTAGTGGCCTCATTAAATTTTGTTTATTTTCTTATTTTCAATTATACTTTCAATAATATATCACTTAATCTATTATTAATTTGATTCTTATAAAATAAATAATAGATTGAAAATATTGCGAAAATTACCCTTTTTGAAAAAAACTCTGTTTCAATTTCATTCTAAATATTCATAATTTTAGTTAAAAATAATTCATGTTCACAAAAAGAATGACAAAAGCCTAGACACATGGATTTTCAACACAGCATTTAGTAAATTTGGTTTGATGCCGAGGACTGCAGCACCTTATAGAAACTATAGAATGCTGTAGTAATCGGCATCAACAATTTTATAAAACTTCTTTGTTTAGGAATAGTATTTCGGGTGCCGAATACTGAACCAAGTCAACATTAATGTATTCTCAATACGTTCTCCAACTTACGGATGTATGGCACTAACAGTATTTATTTAAAAAATACTGCTTTATTATACCGGTCAAAATTCAGTATTCGGCAGTTGTGTCGAATATCCAAGCAACAAGTGTACAGGTTCACCTATCGGCGGATTTTCTACTTTCCAGAAATAGTATGTAATATTTAACAAACTTTCGTACCTCTACATGTGATAAAAACATTTATTTATATAACAAATATAGGTTTACCGTAATATTTTCTGTCTTTCACCGTCTATGAGACTTTTCCTGCTGACTGGTACTCTAACCTAAAACTTAAGAATTTTACTCGATTGTAACACTCTGCAAGACCGGCCACAAAAAATGTTTTTTTCCCTTGAAGTCACTTACTTTTCTCATCACAAAACCATTTGCATTCAATGCTACGATGTCAACACACATAAAAAATTACATTTTTGCTGAGAACGAAGAACACAACAGCTTACTATATGTAAAATACTGCACCATCTGCCGACAACCCATGCATTGACGAAGACTGGCACATTTACCTTATATTACACATATACCTTCTGTTGATATCTCGGATCCGATTTTTTGTATTATAGTTTAGTTCTTAACCTTTGTTAATATCTATTTTTGATTTCAATCGTCAAATCGATCGCCGTCACATTTTAATTGTCATATGTATCACTTGTTCCTTATAGAGCTATTTAGCCCTAGGAACTTTTCATGAATAAATACAAATTCTCTTGATTTGTAATTCAGTATGAAAGAGTGTAATGTGATTAACACTAAAAATAACGATACTGCAACTACTGCAGAAACTTTAGTGTTTTGCAATTATGTAAAAGGATTATTTCAGTTTGTTGAAGAAAAAAGGGAAGTTGATGAAATGCACTTGAAATTCGGAATAGATAGTGGCGGAAATTTTTTGAAAGTTTGCCTTTCGATGCAATCTTTGGATGAATCAGAACCTGCAAATGTAGAAGGTCGACAGAAGTATACCGAAGGCGCTGTCGCAAGAAAGTTTAAGGATGATGTGGTCACTCTCAAAATTGAAGGATGTAAAAGGGACAATAGCAACTGATTTAAAACTTTCCAACGTATTAACGGGCATCATGCTACATGCAAGCAGTTTTCCTTGCATATGGTGTACTGCATCAAAAGCATGAATTTAGTGATGCATGTCGATCATTTTAAAATTTTTCAAAAATCTCGTCAGATTAAATTAAAACCTTGAACACCATACTCATCACATCGAGACAAACGATCACTCAGTCGAGATGATCGTCTCGTCTCGTCTCGATCGAATTTTTTCATTGCAAATTCTTGAACTCCATTACATTTCAGTTCCATCTAACTATGTTTTAAGCAAATCTCGATTTGTCCAAAAATGATCGACATGCATCACTAGATGAATTAAACGCGTGTGGGGAATACAGAACTGTTGGAAGTTGTACGGAAAATTTGTTTCCGTGGCAAGACAGTGGATGTAAAACATCATCTGCGAAGAAGTTTATAAAAATTGTACAAATACTCCTATAATTTTCTCAGAAAACGCTAACACAAAAAAATGAGAAATAATTCCACCACCAGAACTACATCTGATGCTCGGGTAGTGGACAAAATGTATAAACACATGCTGACGGAATTCGAAGATGAGAGTCTTCAGTAGATAAATAAAACCTCAAGAAATCAAAAGAGATCATGAAGTGAAACTTTCTTCGATCGTTTTTGTATATTCAAAAATATGAGAGAAAACAAAGTTTTCATATTTTTATTTCGGTCTTACGATCAATTTAAAAAAATAAAATAAAAAATAAATCGAGTCGAAATTCTTTTTTATTATGACGTTTCGGCCTCATCTGTGGGCCTTCATCAGAAACAAACATCTGTTATAAAGTATAAATAATCAAAAATAGTAAAAAAAATACCTATAGAAAATCAATTAGATGTATAAAACAAATTTTTAACTCGGAGGCAATAATCGGAATTAATCCTAACGTACGTCGAAGCGAATGACAACATTTAAAATTTCGTATTAAGTCAGTTAATTACGAAATTGTAAAAAAAAAGTATTGAGAAACTATAGAGATCAAAAGAAATTTCCTAATATGTTCAAAAAAGTTCACATTTTGTAGTTACAAATGCTGTAAAAACAGCTAACAAACTGATGTGACGTAAACAACAAATAAATGATTATAAGGCCTAAGAAAAATGTGGTGATAGATGGACAAAATCAATTCCAAATGAGAAGCCTAAGAAAGTTGTAGTGATAGGTGGACAAAATCAAATCCAAATGAAAAGCGCGCTAAATACAATGGGAATTCAATTTAATTGATGATGCTATTATAATATTGATTCACGTTAAGAATTTCAGTTTTTAAATTAATGGATATTTTTATATATTTATTTATGAAAATTGATTACAGAATTTTTCTGTTATAAGAGTTTTTTTCTTCAGCAAGAATTTTGATATTTTTAAAATCGAAATCAAAATAATGATTATCAAAAGAATATCAAACTCAGAGATTTTAATAGCTGTCAGAACGGCTTTTACTAATACTGTCTTTTCATTTAATCAACAATTTTAGAAACAAAGTTCTGGTTGTCCGATTAAAAGATGTTGAAAATAGAGCCTTATCTAAATCAAGCTTCAAACCACTTTTCTTTAAGCGCTACTTGGATGATATTTTCACAATTGTTCCTACAGATGAAATCCCAGAACTAATTAACACATTCAATAGTATAGAAGAATCTCTACAGTTTACTTTGGAAATAGAATACAATAATACTCTAAATTTTTTAGATCTGTCTATCACAAAAACGAAAAATGGAAATTTAATTACTAATTGGTTTAAAAAACCGTCATGTTCAGGCCAATATTTGAATTACCATTCTCACCATCAATTTAGTCAGAAAACTGAATTAATTAAAGGTTTAATTTACAGATGTATTAAACTAAGTGACATCAATTAAAAAAAAAAAAACTTAGACCAATTAAAAATTACTTTGCAACGAAATAATTATCCTTCGAGGTGTCAAGGGTGGGTCTCGAAGAGGTAGGGGATGTTAAGGGAGAGAAAGGGGTGTCTACAGGGGCTGTGAGGAATAGAAAAAGGAAAAAAAAGGAAAATAAAGGGAAAATTTGGCGGTGATTTTTCAGAGACATCTGTCGGCTGCGGAAGGTACTGCATGGATAGGTCCCAGTTACTGGCGGTAGAGCGGGAGGTGGGCAGTGACAGTGCTTGCAGTGCTGCTAGTGAAATTGGCCGGGAGGAAATTTTCCACAGGCCACGACGACCAGCGGTGCGTGGTCCGTTGTCGAGCGGCGCGTCGGGGAGAGGAAGAAATCGGAACGGTGCGAACGAAGGAAGCGAGAAGGTAAGGGAGAGAGCGTCAAGGGCAAGTGACGGGGAGGATCTCTTGAAAAGGAAGAGAGACAGCCAAGAGAGTCGGGAGAAGAGCGAGGTTGGGAGCCCGTTTAAAAAAAGCGGGATAACACGTAGGTCACCCCCCCCCCCCCCCC
>CAKNYM010049528.1:0-14687 GCA_932195095.1 Andricus curvator
AATTTTTTGTAACAAAAATCGAATACTTAAATTTTTAGTTACAAAAAATAATTTTCAACAAATTAGATAAATTTTCAAACTAGGAGAATAATTTGCTACAAAAAAAAGAATTTTCAACAAAATATAGAAATTTTCAACCATACAGTTGAATTTTCTACTAAAAAAGATCAATTTTCCAGAAAAAGAAAATTAAAATAAAATAAAAAAGAGTTGAATTTTCAACTAAAAAGTTGATTTTTTAACCAAGAAGATTAATTTTCTACCGAAAAATAACAAAAATTTAATTTTAATCAAAATAGTTAAATTTTCAACCAATTTAAAAAAAAATTAATTTTCAATAAATTAGTTCAACCAAGTAGTTATATTTTCAAACAAAAAAAATTTTTATATAATTTTCAATCCAAAAGCAAAAAGAATTTTCAGTCAAGAAAGAAAAAAAATGTTAACCAAATTAGTTAAATTTTCATGTAAAAAGATCAATTTTCAATAAAAAATAAACTAGTTAAATTTTCAGTTAACAAAATTAATTTTCAATCAGAAGAAAACGAATTTTTAACAGAATAGTTAAATTTTCAACTGAAGAGAAGAATTTTGAAACAATAAAATTAATTAAATCTTCAGTTACAAAAATTAATTTTCAACCAAAAAAAACGAACTGTCAACAAAATAATTAAATTTTCAACTGAAGAGAAGAATTTTCAACCAATAAAATGAATTTTGAACAAAGTATTTTAACTTTCGATGAACTAGTTGAATTTTTAATCAAAAAATATTTTTATTTTAAATAAAAAAAAAGACGAATTTTCAACAAATTGATTCAATTTTCAACCAAAAATATTTTTCAGTCGAGAAAGAAAAAAAATTTTAATCAAATTAGTAAAATTTTCAAATAAAAAAAATCAATTTTCAATCAAAAATAAAATAGTTAAATTTTCAGTTAAAAAAATTAATTTTCAACAGAATAGTTCAATTTTCAACTAAAGAGACGAATTTTTCACCAATAGAATGAATTTTTAAGAAAGTATTTGAACTTTCAACAAAGTAGTTAATTTTTTAACCAAAAAATATTTTGACTGAAAATAAAAAATAATTGAAATCGACAAAAAAAAAAGATTAATTTTTAAACAACAATTAATTTTCAATCAAGAAAAAAAACGAATTTTCAAGAGAATAGTTAAATTTTCAACCAAAGAGAAGAATCTTCAACCAATAAAATAAATTTTGAACAAAGTATTTTAACTTTCGACGAACTAGTTGAATTATTGATCAAAAAATATTTTTATTTTAAATATAAAAAAAAAAATAAAAAAAAGACGAATTTTCAACAAATTGATTCAATTTTCAACCAAAAAGATTTTTCAGTCAAGAAAGGAAAAAAAATCTAACCAAATTATGGTAAAATTTTCAAATAAAAAAGATCAATTTTCAATAAAAAACATTTGAACTTTCAACAAAGTAGTTGAATTTTAGAACAAAAAATATTTTGACTGAAAATAAAAAATAATTGAAATGGAAAAAAAAGATTAATTTTTAAACAAAAATTCATTTTCAAACAAGAAAAAAAAACAATTTTCAACAGAATAGTTCGATTTTCAACCAAAGATAAGAATCTTCAACCACTAAAATGAATTTTTAACAAAGTGTTTTAACTTTTATTTTTTATTATTTTCACCAAAAAATATTTTTATTTTAAGTCAAAAACTTTTGAATTCAACAAAAATGACGCATTTCAACAAAATGATTCAATTCTCAACCAACAAGATTTTTCAGTCAAGAAAAAAAAATTTTCTACCAAATTAGTTAAATTTTCAAATAAAATTATCAATTTTCAACCAAAAATAAAATAGATGAGTTTTCAGTTGAAAATATTAATTTTCAACCATAGAAAAACGAATTTTCAACATAATAATTAAATTTTCCACAAAAGAGAATCTTCAACCAATAAAATGAATTTTGAACAAAGTATTTTAACTTTCAACGAACTAGTTGAATTTTCAACAAAAAAATTTTTTAGTTGAGAAAGAAAAAAAAATGTCAACCAAATTAGTTAAATTTTCAAATCAAAAAGATCTATTTCCAACCAAAATTAAAATATTTGATCAATTTGTATAAAAAAAGCAATTTTTCATTTATTAAATTTGAATTTTCGCGGAACTTTGACTAGAGCAGCGAGCACCACCTAGCGGCCGGGAACTCCCCTAAACTCGAAAATCGATTTTAACAGCTGGTGACTGCCTTCAGAGCACACTGAAGGTGGGTGGATTTTTGACATTTCGTCTCATCACGTCAGATTTTTGTGCCAGAATAAAAATATATTCAAAAAGTTATTCATCCCACAAAATCTGTAAATAATGGTAAGTACTTTGCACCATTATTACAATAATACTTCCAATTTATACCTTACTTATTGTTCAGAACATTTTTTCGGAGCAATTTTCGTAATGTTATCATGTTATTTGATCAACTAATGTTCATTATATTAATGAATTTCATTATATTAATTAAAAATATATGATTTTTTAAAGATTTTTCTGCCATAAGTGCACGATTCTTCTTAATATTTTAAGCATGGAATTGAATTTTCGAATGGTAACTTCAAGTAACCTGAAAATTCTAAAATTTCATTTTACGCAAAAATTAGTGAAGTAAATAGTTTTTTCCTTCATGGACACTCTTTTATTCAAATAAAAGAAGTACCATATAGTATTAAAAAAAAATTAATGCCATTATTTATCCTACTTATGGAGTAAAATTGGCCAATTGAATTTTGAGGTTAGAGCTCGAGTCTAACAGCTTTAATCGCTTTAATCAAGTTTTACTCTGTTTTTTAGATTCGCTTTATTCTTATTCAAAACAGAGCTGGAAAAACGAGATTGGCAAAATGGTACATGAATTTCGACGACGACGAAAAGCAAAAGTTAATTGAAGAAGTGCATGCAGTCGTGACTGTTAGAGATGCGAAACACACAAATTTCGTTGAGGTTAGATGTTTTTTGTATTAAAAAGATTAAAAATATCATTGTAAAAAATACCAAGTAAACCATTTATTCTCGGAATCTTTTTCTATTAAAATCAGTTGAGTTTTACATATTTCGTGTGATACTTTCGTATTTTTTACTCAAAACGAAAATAAGGCTAATTTTAAGCTACGGAAATGAGTTTTCAACTAAGAAAAATTAATTTTGAACCGAAAAAAATATAATTTTCATTAAAATAGTTCCATTTTCAAATAAAGAAATTAATTTCTTAATTAAATAAAAAATTGCAACAAAAAATGGTGTAGTCATATGTCTAGTTCAAAAATTAATTTTTAATCAAATAGTTAAATTTTCTAAAAAGAAGAATAATTTTCTTCCAAAAAAGATGAATTTGCAACAAAAAAATGAATTAAAAAAAAAGATTAACTTTCAACCAGAAGGACGAATTTTAAAGAAAATACAGTAAATTTTAACAAAAAAGATGAATTTTCAGACAAGAAGAATAATTGTCTAGCAAAGACACGAATCTTCAACGAAATAGGTTAATTTTAACTGAAAAAAACAAATGTTCATAAAAATAGCTCAATTTTCAACTATTGAAATGCATTTTCAACTAAAAAAGATCTCTAAGAAAGAATTTTTATAAAAATAGCTCATTTTTCAACTAGAGAAATGCATTTTCAACTAAAAAAGATAATAATTTCCAATCAAATAAATGAATTTTTAAACAAGAAGATTAATTTAATACTAAAAAGAAGAATTCGCAAATAAAAAAAAATTGTTGAACAAAAATGGAATACTTAAATTTTCAGTCAAAAAAATTAATTTCCAACCAAAAACGACTAATTTTCCATAAAATACATGAATTTTCAACCAAGTGGTTGAATTTTCAATTATAAAAGACCAATTTTTAACTAAAAATGGAATAGTTAAATCTTCATTTAATTAATTTTCAAAAAAAAAAGAAGAATTTTCTAGCAAAGAGAAGAATCTTCAACTAAATTAATTTTTAGCCCAGAAATAAAGATGAGTTTTCAACTAAAAAAATTAATTTTGAACCGAAAAAATCTAATTTTCATGAAAATAGTTCAATTTTAAAAAAAGAAGAATAATTTTCTTCCAAAAAAGATGAATTTGCAACAAAAAAAAAAATGAATTAAAAAGTAAAGATTAATTTTCTACTAGAAGGACGAATTTTAAAGAAAATACATGAACTTTTGACCAAAAATATGAATTTTCAAACAAGAATAATAATTTTCTAGCAAAGACACGAATCTTCAATGAAATAGGTTAATTTTAACTGAAAAAAAAATTTCATAGAAATAGCTCAATTTTCAACTAGAGAAATACATTTTCAACTAAAAAAAGAGAATAATTTTCAATCAAATAAATGAATTTTCAAACAAACAAAAAAATAATGTTTAAACAAGAAGAATAATTTTCTTCCAAAAAAAGATGAATTTTCAGACAAAAGTAAAATTTTTCTAGAAAAAACACGAAATTTCAACGAAATAGGTTAATTTTAATTCTTGAAATTTTGCAAGTAAAGTAGCAATTATTTTCAACCTGAAAGTTTTTGTACTCGAATTTTCTTTACAGAATACTTTTTTTCGATGCTTTATAAGTATTTTATACTCAAAACGAAAATAAGGTCAATTTTAAGCTATGGAAATCAATTTTCAACTAAGAAAAATTAATTTTTAACTGAAAAAAAAAATTTCATTAAAATAGTTTAATTTTCAACTAAAGAAATTCATTTTTAACTAAATAAAAAATTTCAACAAAAAAATGGAACAGTTACATTTTTAGTTTAAAAAATTAATTTTCAACTAAAGAAATTAATTTTCAACTAAAAAAAGATAATTTTTCAACCAAGCATGGTGTAGTCATATTTTTAGTTCAAAAATTAATTTGTAATAAAAAACGATTTTCAACAAAATAGTTAAATTTTCAAAAAAGAAGAAGAATTTTCTTCCAAGAAATATGAATTTGCAACAAAAAAATAAATTAAACAAAAGATTAATTTTCTACTAGATAAGAAAATACATTAACTTTTAACCAAAAGATGAATTTTCAGAGAAGAATAATAATTTTCTAGCAAAGACACAAATCTTCAACGAATGAGGTTAATTTTAACTGAAAAAAATTAAATTTTCATAAAAATAGCTTAATTTTCAACTAAAGGAATGCATTTTCAACTAAAAAGATCTCTGAGAAAGAAATGCATTTTCAACTAAAAAGATCTCTGGGAAAGAGTTTTCATAAAAATAGCTCAATTTTCAACTAAAGAAATGCATTTTCAACTTAAAAAAAATAATAATTTTGAAACCAAAAAAATGAATTTTCTACCAAAGAGAAGAATCTTCAACTAAATTAATTTTTAACCAAGAAAAAAAACGAATTTTCAACCGAAAGAATCTAATTTTCATCAAAATAGTTCAATTTTAAAATAAATAAAATCATTTCATTTATCTTTTGGTTGAATTTTCAACTAAAAAAGACAAATTTTTAACCAAAAATGGAATAGTTAAATTTTCATTGAATTAATTTTCAAAACAAAAAAGAAGAATCATTTTCTACCAAAAAAGATCAATTTTCAGCTAAAAAAAAATTAATTCTGAACCGAAAAAATCTAATTTTCATCAAAATAGTTCAATTTTCAAATAAATAAATTCATTTCCTGACTAAAAAAAAAAATCACCAAAAATAGTTAAATTTTCGAACAAAAATAATAATTTCCTTCCAAAAAAGATGAATTTTCAGACAAGAAGAATAATTGTCTAGCAAAAATCCGAAATTTCAACGAAATAGGTTAATTTTAATTCTTGATATTTTGAAAGTAAAGTAGCAATTATTTTCAACCTGAAAGTTCTTGTACTCGAATTTTCTTTACAGAATACTTTTTTTCAATGCTTTATAAGTATTTTGTACTCAAAACGAAAATAAAGTGAAAGCTATGGAAATGAATTTTCAAGTAAGAAAATTTATTTTGAACCGAAAAAAATCTAATTTTCATTAAAATAGTTCAATTTTCGAATAAAAAAATTCATTTCCTAACTAAATAAAAAATTTCAACAAAAAATGGTATAGTTACATTTTTAGTTTAAAAAATAAATTTTCGAAAAAAGAAATTAATTTTCACCTATTCACAAATAAAGAAATTCAGTTACTGCAAAAAAGATAATTTTTTCAAAAAAGAAGAATAATTTTCATCCAAAAAATATGAATTTGCAACAAAAAAATGAATTAAAAAAAAAGAATAATTTTTTACTAGGAGGATGAATTTTAAAGAAAATACATTAACTTTTAACCAAAAAGGTGAATTTTCAGACAAGAATAATTTTCTAGCAAAGACACGAATCTTCAACGAAATAGGTTAATTTTAACTGAAAAAAAAAAAATTTCGTAGAAATAGCTCAATCTTCAACTAAAGAAATGCATTTTCAACTAAAAAAGATAATAATTTTCAATCAAATAAATGCATTTTCGAACAAAACAAAAAGAATTTTTAAACAAAAAGAATAATTTAATACTAACAAGAATAATTCTCAACTGAAAAAATTGACTTCCAATCAAAAACGACGAATTTTCAATAAAATACCTGAATTTTCAACCAAATAGTTGAATTTTTAACTAAAAAAGACAAATTTGTAACAAAAAATGGAATAGTTAAATCTTCATTTAATTAATTTTCAAAACAAAAAAATGAATTTTTTACCAAAGAGAAGAATTTTCAACTAAATTAATTTTAAGCCAAGAAGACCGAATAGTTACATTTTTAAACAAGAAGAATAATTTTCTACCAAAAATATGAATTTTCAACTAAAAAAAAATTAATTTTGAACCGAAAAAATCTAATTCTCATCAAAATAGTTAAATTTTCAAAAAAGAAGAATAATTTTCTTCCAAAAAATATGAATTTGCAACAAAAAAATGTATTAAAAAAAAGATTAATTTTCTACTAGAAGGACAAATTTTAAAGAAAATACATTAAGTTTTAACCAAAAGATGAATTTTCAGAGACGAAGAATAATTTTCTAGCAAAGACACGAATGTTTAACGAAATAGGTTAATTTTAACTGAAAACAAAATCATAGAAATAGCTAAATTTTCAACTAAAGAAATGCATTTTCAAATAAAAAAGATAAGAATTGTCAATCAAATAAATGAATTTTCAAACAAAAAAAAAGAATTTTTAAACAAGAAGATTAATTTAATACCAAGAAGAAGAATTCTCAACTTAAAAAAATTTGTTTAACAAAAATGGAATACTTAAATTTTCAGTTGAAAAAATTAATTTCCAACCAAAAACGACGAATTTTCAATAAAATACATGAATTTTCAACCAAATGGTTGAATTTTCAACTAAAAAAGACAACTTTTTAACCAAAAATGGAATAGTTAAATCTTCATTTAATTAATTTTCAAAACAAAAAAATGAATTTTTTACCAAAGAGAAGAATTTTCAACTAAATTAATTTTTAGCCAAGAAGACCGAATAGTTACATTTTTAAACAAGAAGAATCATTTTCTACAAAAAAATATGAATTTTCAACTAAAAAAAAATAATTTTGAACCGAAAAAATCTAATTTTCATCAAAATAGTTCAATTTCCAAAAAAAGAAACTAATTTCCTCACTAAATAATTAAATAAAATAAATAATTCTTGAAATTTTGCAAGTAATTAAAAAAAAGTAGCAATTATTTTCAACCTGAAAGTTCTTGTACTCGAATTTTCTTTACAGAATACTTTTTTTGGATGCTTTATAAGTATTTTATACTCAAAACGAAAATAAGGCGAATTTTAAGCTATGGAAATGAATTTTCAACTAAGAAAAATTAATTTTGAACCGGAAAAAATATAATTTTCATAAAAATAGCTCAATTTTCAACTAAAGAAATGCATTTTCAACTAAAAAAGATAATAATTTTCAAACCAAAGAAATGAATTTTCTACCAAAGAGAAGAATCTTCAACTAAATTAATTTTTGGCCAAGAAAAAAAAACGAATTTTCAACCGAATAGTTACATTTTTAAACAAGAAGAATCATTTTCTGCCAAAAAAGATGAATTTTCAACTAAAAAAAAATTAATTTTTAACCGAAAAAATCTAATTTTCATCAAAATAGTTCAATTTTCAAATAAATAAATTCATTTAATTTATCATTTGGTTGAATTTTCAATTGAAAAATACAAATTGTTAACCAAAAATGGAATTGTTAAATCTTCATTTAATTAATTTTCAAAACAAAAAAATGAATTTTCTACCAAAGAGAAGAATTTTCAACTAAATTAATTTTTAGCCAAGAAAAAGAACGAATTTTCAACCGAATAGATACATTTTCAAAGAAGAAGAATCATTTTCTACCGAAAAAGATGAATTTTCAACTAAAAAAAATTAATTCTGAACCGAAAAAATCTAATTTTCATAAAAATAGTTCAATTTTCAAATAAATTCCTTTCCTAACTAAAAAAAAAATTTCACCAAAAATGGTATAGTTACATTTTCAGTTTAATAAATTAATTTTCAACTAAAAAAAATAGGTTTGCAACCAAAAATGGTATAGTTATATTTTTAGTTAAAAAATTAATTTTTAATAAAAAAACGAATTTTGAATAAAATAGTTAAATTTTCGATCAAGACTAATAATTTTCTTCCAAAAAAGATGCATTTTCAGACAAGAAGAATAATTTTCTAGCAAAAACACGAAATTTCAACGAAATAGGTTAATTTTAATTCTTGAAATTTTGCATGTAAAGTAGCAATTATTTTCAACCTGAAAGTTCTTGTACTCGAATTTTCTTTACAGAATACTTTTTTTTATGCTTTATAAGTATTTTATACTCAAAACGAAAATAAGGTGAATTTTAAGCTATGGAAATCAATTTTCAACTAAGAAAAATTAATTTTGAACCGAAAAAAATCTAATTTTCAATAAAGTAGTTCAATTTTCAAATAAAGAAATTCATTTCCTAACTAAATAAAAAATTTCAACAAAAAATGGTATAGTTATATTTTTAGTTCAAAAATTAATTTTTAATAAAAAACGAATTTTCAACCAAATAGTTGAATTTTTAAGAAAAAAAAGAGTAATTTTCTTCCAAAAAAGATGAATTCGCAAACAAAAAAATTAATTTTCTACTAGAAGAACGAATTTTAAAGAAAATACATTAACTTTAAACCAAAAATATGAATTTTCAGATAAAAAGAATAAATTTCTAGCAAAGACACGAATCTTCAACGAAATTGGTTAATTTTAACTGAAAAAAACAACAATTTTTCATAAAAATAGCTCAATTTTCAACTAGAGAAATGCATTTTCAATTAAAAAATAAAGTAATTTTCAATCAAATAAATGAATTCTCAAACTAAAAAAGACGAATTTTTAACCAAAAATGGAATAGTTAAATCTTCATTTAATTAATTTTCAAAAAAAAAAAATGAATTTTCTACCAAGGAGAAGAATTTTCAACTAAATTAATTTTTAGGCAAGAAAAAAAACGAATTTTCAACTCAATAGTTACATTTTTAAACAAGAAGAATCATTTTCTACCAAAAAAGATGAATTTTCAACTAAAAAAAAATTACTTTTGAACCGAAAAAATCTAATTTTCATCAAAATAGTTCAATTTTCAAATAAAGAAACTAATTTCCTAATTAAATAATTAAATAAACTAAATAATTCTTGAAATTTTGCAAGTAAAGTATCAATTATTTTCAACCTGAAAGTTCTTGTACTCGAATTTTCTTTACAGAATACTTTTTTTCGATGCTTTATAAGTATTTTATACTCAAAACGAAAATAAGGTGAATTTTAAGCTATGGAAATCAATTTTCAACTAAGAAAAATTAATTCTGAACCGAAAAAATTTAATTTTCATTAAAATAGTTCAATTTTCAAAAAAGAATACTTTTCTTCCAAAAAATATGAATTTGCAACAAAAAAATGAATTAAAAAAAACATTAATTTTCTACTAGAAGGACGAATTTTTAAGAAAATAAATTAACTTTTAACAAAAAAGGTGAATTTTCAGACAAGAAGAATAATTTTCTAGCAAAGACACGAATCTTTAACGAAATAGGTTAATTTTAACTGAAAAAAATTAAATTTTCATAAAAATAGCTCAATTTTCAACTAAAGAAATGCATTTTCAACTAAAAAAGATCTCTAAGAAAGAATTTTCATAAAAATAGCTTAATTTTCAACTACAGAAATGCATTTTCAGCTGAAAAAGATAATAATTTTCAATCAAATAAATGAATTTTCAAACAACAAAAAAAAAAGAATTTTTAAACAAGAAGAATAATTTAATACTAAAAAGAAGAATTCTCAATTTAAAAAAATTTGTTTAACAAAAATGGAATACTTAAATTTTCAATTAAAAAAATTAATTTCCAACCAAAAACGATGAATTTTTAATAAAAAACATGAATTTTCAACCAAATAGTTGAATTTTCAACTAAAAAAGACATATTTGTAACCAAAAATGGAATAGTTAAATCTTCATTTAATTAATTTTCAATCAAAAAAATTAATTTTCTACCAAAGAGAAGAATTTTCAACTAAATTAAGTTTTAGTCTAGAAAAAAACGAATTTTCAACCGAATAGTTACATTTTTAAACAAGAAGAATCATTTTCTACCAAAAATGATGAGTTTTCAACTAAAAAAATTAATTTTGATCCGAAAAAATCTAATTTTCATCAAAATAGATCATTTTTCAAATAAATAAATTATTTTCCTAACTAAAAAAAATTCTAACCAAAAATGGTGTAGTTACATTTTCAGTTTAATAAATTGATTTTCAACTAAAAAAGATAGATTTTCAACAAAAAATGGTATAGTTACATTTTTAGTTTTAAAAATTAATTTTCAACTAAAGAAATGAATTTTCAACTAAAAAGGATCATTTTTCAACTAAACATGGTATAGTTATATTTTTAGTTTAAAAATTAATTTTTAATAAAAAAACGAATTTTCAACGAAATAGTTAAATTTTCAAAAAAGAAGAATAATTTTCTTCCAAAAAAGATGAATTTGCAACAACAAAATGAATTAAAAAATAAAGATTGATTTTTATACTAGAAGGACGAATTTGAAAGAAAATACATGATCTTTTAACCAAAAAGATGAATTTTCAGAGTAGAAGAATAATTTTCTAACAAAAAGACGAATCTTCAACGAAATAGGTTAATTTTAAGCGGTTGAAATGAATTTTCTACTAATAAAATTAATTTTAAACTGAAAAAAAAACGAATTTTCATAAAAATAGCTGCTGATAAATGACTGATATTTTATGTCCAATCATTAGTGGATTTTCACATCGAATTTTTTACAATGATAATGACTGGATTGATTGGTTTGTGGCACTTTCTTAACCAGAATCTTTGTTTTTCTTTTACAGTTTCGCAATTTTAAAATAGTGTACAGGCGGTACGCTGGCTTATACTTTTGCATATGTGTCGATGTTAACGACAACAATTTATGTTACTTGGAAGCGATACACAATTTCGTTGAAGTGTTAAACGAATATTTCCACAACGTCTGTGAACTGGACTTAGTTTTTAATTTTTACAAGGTAATTATTTTAATATTGTCGCTTTTTTCTAGAGAAAATTGTAGCCTGCCAACGATTTATTCAACTTTTAGTAACTTCAGGCATCGGAATTTCTTGATAAATTCAAAATAGTGTCAATAGTAGAAAAATAGTGTTTTAATTTTTTAAATAATCGAGGGGTTAAATATTTTTGAAATCGTAAAAATCAATTCAAATAAGTAAAAATTATCTGAAGTCTCTGGAATATAAATTGAATTTTTATTGATTGATCCATAAAAAATCCTTTGGAATCTCTTGAAAGTTGATATAGTCCCTTGAAATCATTTAAATTACCCGAAAAGTTTCGAAATCTATTAAAAACCCTTGAAATCTATAGAAATTCCTTATATTCGTATGGAAGCTTTTAATTTTTTTTTAAATCCTATAAATCCCTCAAATATTGTAAAATTCTTTGAAATGTTGTAAAAACCATAACGATTCCTTCAAATCTTCTGAAATTTTACGAAATCATGTGAAATTCCTTCGAAAGTTTTAAATATTTTGAAATTTTATATATTAATAAATTATTTCTACTTATTTCAATTTTAAATTTAAATTTTTTACATTTTAATTTAAATCTTTAATTCTAAAGAATTTTGATGAATAAGTTTAATTCAATTTATATTCAAATAATTTCAAAAGATTTAAACTTTATGGAATAAATTAAATTTTATTTCAAGGGATTTCTACGGAGTTTCACAATTCAAGGTGGGAAGATTAAGATTTGGAGGACCTATAATTTTTTTAAAGATTTAGGTGAATTAAAAAATTTTGAATGAATTTTAATAGATATTAACAGATTTCAAAGATTTTAATGGATTTAAAAATACTATACCAAAAGGTATCAAGGTATTTGGGATTTTAAAGATATCAAGGGAAGTTACCAATTTTTGCTGTGTAAAGTGTGTTTGTGTAGAATCGATATTTTTGTTTACTTTCATATGAAATTATAAGTAGTCTAAAAAAAATTTCCTTTGTAGTTTCTCTACTTTTTACATTAATTCCTTCAATATTTTTGTATTTTTTATTCCAATATCTTATCTTATGTTTTCTATATAATGATTTTCTATCATGAATTACCTATAATCCATGGAATCTTTTGCAATCCCATGCAATCTTGCAATCTAGTATACACCAAAAATCCGAATAATTAACTCCTCGGGAAATATGTATGATTAAAAGCAGAGTGAAAAAATAGTTGCATTATCGAGCAATTTGAGAAAATAGGAGCATTATTATTATTATTATTATTATTATTATTATTATACCATTAAGCCATTTCCCTTTCGGGGTAGGCGTGATTTGCTCGGTTGGAAAATAGTATTGGGTATATGGGTGTATTGGTATAGAGTATATAGGTACAAGTTAGATAGGTATATAGGTGTAAAGTAGATAGGTATATAGGTGGTAGGTATAGATATATTAGATTGATCTGGAATTCTCGTGTTATTTATATAAATGACACGTTCATTTCGCAACACTGCTCCGACCCAGGTTGCTGATCAATCTCTCTAGCGATCACCCCAAGTGATGAGCCTCACAAAATTGTCATGTATGGTTCCCCACTTGTGCCCATTAGTATTCAAGGTCTTTGTTTCAGGCGTCATTCACTCTATTGCCACTGTGTTTACAAACTATTTGTCGCCACACTTTTCTGTCCTGGCATACTAATCTAGCTTCCTTCACGTCCATGCATTTTTTCATGCAAGCTCTTGTGTTTCTATGGCTTCTTACGTCTCTTCGGATTAATGTCTCATTTACCGATTCTAACCATTCTTTCGGCGGTCTATCTCTAGGCATTCTGCCATTTACTTTACCTTTGTACACTTGTTTGGTCAGTCGCTCATCTTTCATTCTTTCAAGATGACCGAACCATCTTAACTGATTTCTTTCCCATGTGTCAACTATTGTCTCTTTTGCACCACATTCTTTGAGGATTGTCTCGTTTCGGACTTTATCCATCAGTGTTTTCCCGCATATTATGCGCAGAGGTCTCATGCCGATCGCGTTAATTTTACTCCTGTCCTTTTCTTGACATGTCCATGTTTCGCTACCGTATAGTACAGTCGGTACGAATATAGAATTATGTATGGCCATTTTAGCTTTTTTTGATATGTTTTTATTTGTTAGGATGGACCCTGCTCTACCGATAACCTGCTTACCCTTATTTATGCGCCTATCTAACTCCCCATCTATTTTTCCGTCGCTAGTGAATAGACTACATAGATATACGTACTTGTCAACTTGTTCTAATCTCTCATCATTTAGGACAATGTTGCACATTGTTTTCTCACTCTTTCCCTCAAACACCATGATTTTTGTTTTATTTACGTTAATTTTGAGTCCCATGTCCTTGATGCTTGTATGAAGTTTATTCAACATTCTTTGCAAGTCCTCGACTGATTCTGCCATAACAATCTTGTCATCTGCGAAAGCTAACCCACGTACCTTAACTGTTTGGAGATCTACACCTTCTTCGTCGAAGAGTGCAGTTCTTAGACACTTATCCATGAATATGATAAATAGCCACGAGGACATAACGCATCCTTTTTTCACGCCTTGCGTAATATCGAACCAGTCACTCAGTTTCCCGTTTACCCTTACGCTCGCTTTACTACCTGTATATATTGTTTTTATTGCTTGCAGGAGCCCTCCATTTACTCCGTACTCTTTAAGAACTTGCCAAAGTTTACTTCTATTTACCGTGTCAAATGCTTTTTCTAGGTCAATAAATGGGTAAGTAGAAGAAATTAGGGGTGGGAGAGAGGGGAAGTGTGGGAAAGTAGTTATGGGACGGGGAGTGTAAGTAGGGTAACTGTAGCAGAATGAGGGAAGGAGAAGTAGGGTGAAAGAAGGGAGAGGACCAGGGGAAACTGCGGGTTGGGAAGCAAGGGGAATGAAGGGAGGGGAAGTGGGAAAAATAAAGAGAGAGCAAGTAGGGAAAATGAGGGTAAATACGGGCAGGGGAAGTTAAATGAAAGTTAAAGTTAAAGGAAGAGAGGTTAAATAAGTGATGGAAGGGGAAGTAATGAAGTGAGGCGTGGGGAGGTGATGATAATGGATGGGAGTGGAAGTAGGGGAAATTGGGGCTGGTGGGTGAGGGAAAATGAGT